>JAKGSA010000981.1:31046-82032 GCA_033558755.1 Philaethria dido | reverse complement strand
ATATAATATAGTTTTATGTTTCCTAAAATACTATTTAATTCTGACGTTATTACTCTAAAGTTTCATCTAAATCCGTTCAGTAGTTTTTGCGTGAAAGAACAACAAACATTCACCCTCACAAACTCTCGCATTTATAATATTAGTAAAATTTTATATAAAACAGAATGCAATCTCAAATAAATGTTCAGTGCTATAAGGAGTTCTCGTACGGAATGCCAATAACTTGAAATTGATTTCGTATCACAACAGGTGAGAGAATTTTCTAAATCGGTTATGTGGCTTACGATACATTTGTCAATATATTTTCCTTTAATATTATAAAAAAATGTTTATTTTGTAGGTAAAATTGTATATATATATATTTTTAACATCACACTGTATCTCACATATATCAGGGTAGGCAGAGGGAACCTGAGAACCCGTTAACGGGGTAGGAAGAAATATTTCGTCATACATAGAAGCCTACTGCAATGGGCACGATGACATTTTTTGTGGGCAATAATCGTAATATATTGAACGCATTAAGGTCTACGTTGTTCTTATCTGTTAAATCTTAGAGTGGTTATATATATGCGATCATATTGACGATGCGTCAAGAATGTGAATGTTCTTACAATCTGTGGCTGGAGTAACAAAAGTTAATTCCCCCATTAACAGATTCAGTAATGTAACTCAACTCCGCGCTTTGTTTTACCAGATACCGAAACATTTTAAATATCATTATTTCCACGAGTGGGAATCGAACCCAAACCACTCGCGGTTACATTCAAACGCTATACCACTGCGCCGCAATATCGTCAAGAAAGATATATCAAATAATAATAATAAGATAAGATAACATATATATATCATAAGATATATCATAAGATATATCGTCATTATAGCATTATGTGAGTCATATCTCGAGTTAGGCATATTATTGGAAACATATTTGCGGTAGGCATTGATAATATAATGTGGTCCTGAACGCTTATATATTGTAATATGTACCATCGTAAACATAAATGTAAAAATAGGAGTCAAGTTCAGTATTGAGAATATTCGTTGTTGTCGACTTTCCCGATAAAAATAAATTGAGATATAAATAGCTGCTAAGTTCTGTGGATATTTCTAAAATTTATTTATAAGTTAATTAATTGAAGTGAAGAATAAAGCTTATTATCTTGCTGTGCGTAAGAATAAATAAATTTAAATGACCTAGATACAAAAATATTTTTTTTATCTGTATAAAGAGATCCTTCTTTTAAAGTGAAGAATGCAAATATTTTTTTAAATGATCCAAAAAAATTTATAACATAAATATTACTCATTTTACGATTAATTTCACATATATGTACTTTTATGTTATATATGAAAGGCAGGGTACCCGCGTAGCAGTGTAGACGGAGAGATCTTAAGCCAATATACTTCGTTCTCCATTTTCCGCCCGAATTCGAGACATTACGCAATGAGTGGCGTAGCTCAACACCGCATTTTGTCTTATCAGGGCAGAGAAATGTAAATAATTTAATTATAAACATTACCCCTAGTGGGAATCGAACCCACATTACCACATCAAGTCAATACGCGCTTACAGACACTGTCAATGCGCGACGATGGCCTCTATTACATGTATATTTTTTTACCTTCACGCTGTATCTCGCGTAGCAGGTTAGGCAGAGGGAATTTGCAAACCTAGTGTTAAGACACTCCATTCTCTAATGATTTCCGTTCCCCACTTTCCGCCGAATTGAGGCTTCGCGTGCTGAGTGGTGGATCTCAACGCCGCGATTTTCCTTGTTACTACATGTTAGTATGTATATATGTGGAATATATTCATACTACATTATATATAAGAGAGGCTGTATGATTGTTGCCCGGAAGGCGAAGTCCGCCGGCTGTGAAGCAGGTTAATATGAAATTACTGAAGCGAGCCTATCTGGCTACGTTCAATGCAAGTTAATTTGAAATAGCTGGGTGAATACTATGAGAACTACCTACGTGGTTGTATAGTAATCTAGATTTTTATGATTTTAATTATGTATTTTGTATTGTTGGGTCATTGCTGTGCTGATAGTATATGTTTCTAAATGTGTCACCCGAATGATAATATCACCCGAATGAAAATATCAGTCACCCGAATGGCAATGCGCCTTGCTTATATTAATATTATGGTCAGTGTCTCGAATGCAGACGGAGAGCGGAACATGGAGTGACTTGATTCTAGGTTCTCTCTAAGTATACTCTGTTATGCGAAAAAAACCTGAAGATGACGAGAAAAATAATTTATTTAGATCTTTTCGTGAAATAATAAACATAAGATTGTAACATTTTAGTACTATACGGCTAAAACTTTAATACTCAACGCTTTAATACTCAATTGAACTTGTTCAGTAGTCTTTGTATAAAAAAGTACCAAATATCATCACAATCTGTCGTATTTATAATAAATAGGATGAAAATCTAATACAAACGAGTAAAAAAAATTCAAGCTGCATAGCTATCCCGCATATAGCAGGGTAGACAGAGGGTGTTAAAACACTCCGTTCCCCACTTTCCGCCGGATTGATGCATTGCGTGCTGAGTGGCGGAACTCAACGCCGCGCTTTGCCTTGTTACCAAACCCAGGAAGTGAAAAATACATTTCCTGGAGTTTGAATCGAACCCACAACCTTTCGCGTATACAGTCGCACGCTTATGCCTCTGCGCCGCGACAGGTGCAGAACTTGAATAGTAAAGAAGAAAAAAAGAAAATAATCATAGAAAGTATTTTTTATTACAAGGTGCATATTAAAAAATATTTCATATTTCAATCCGGCTTGGCAGCTCGATCTTTATTGAAAGACGCCTTTGATGTTCCGATAGGAGTTTTACTGGGATTTAATTTCCTACAAGATTAGAGGTATATTTTTATCTTCGCGCATCTCCCGGCTTTTTGCTAGATTAAATTAGTAGATAGAAGTAATAAGCTAGTGACGTTTATTTTGTTATTTTTTTTTTTAACTTCACGCTGTATCCCGCATATAGCAAGGTAGGCAGAGAACCAGAGCATCTAGCGCTAAGCCACTCCATTCTCTTTCAACATTTTCATTTTGTTATTTATAGTAATAATATAAAAACTAAACATTATGGCAAAAGGCGTAACTCAGCTTATGACGCTTGAGAGACCTTGATAATTTCTCAATTATCGTATCTATATGTGTTATAATATAAATAATTCTTCTTTATTTAAAGAGGAAAAATATGTTATAATTACAAAAATAAATAAAGATTAAAGATTGTTAGAGACTTTAGAAGTATTTCTATTATACTAGTGTCCCCATTGACGCGTTTACAACGCGCTGTCTTTAGGAATGTATATGTCACTTTATATAAACAATGATGTCAAACCATGGTAGCGTGTGTAACATTTATTTTATTAATTTAATATACTTTTTATGCATTATTTAGTTAAAAAATTGCATTCTGCACTCCTTCTCTATACAAACTATAAGTGTGCCAAGTTGCATGCTCCTCCGTTAGCTTAATTTTCGTAAAAAGAAGTACAAACTTTTTGCTTCACGTATTTATATATAGATTAAATAAGCATTAGCATATATAAATATTCAAATTATCAAAAGAAAAAATAGAAACCATCGAGGCGCAGTGGTACAGCATTTAACTGTAAACGCGATTGGTTGTGGATTCGATTCCCACTCGGTTTCAATGACTATATTTAAATCATTTTCATTTCTCCGCTCTACTATGACAAAGCGGTTAACTTCAACTACTTAAGTCGTAATTTCTAGAATTCAGGCTTAAAGTGGGGAACGGAGTGTCTTGACACTATATTCTGACGACTCCTATGCGGGGAAAAGAGTGAACCAGTTTTTTTTTTTTTAATAAATAATAATGAAGGTCTGGGTCCGGCCGGGGCTCACCTGTTGCGGCGCGCGCACATCGACCGCCCTGCTCTATGTGGGTCGCTGCGACCTGTGTGTTGATATTAAAAATATGAAATATATTGTTGAAATTTTTAATTTTCAACGTTGAATTTTTAATAAAGGTAAATGATTTTTTATTACCTAATAGTGATTTTATAAATGATAACACGCCTTGGGAATGAAATGCTCGCTCCAGTCTATTTCAAAGGTACCATTGTCAGTAATAAATATCTGTAAAGCATTGACAAATGAAAAAAAAACCGCTGAGTTTCTTGCGCCGGTTCTTCTCAGGCCTGGGGCATTAAATTTAGTGAACTGGTGGTAAATTATATGACGTTCAAAAAATGAAGCTTGTAACTTCTTATTTTGAATAAAATTATTTGATTTTGACTTTGATTATTTGAATATAATAGGAAAATATGAGTATTGTGTAATTGAATCGGAAAAATGTAAAAATTTGTAATCGATTTAAACTAGCTTAGAAAGGCAAGTTATACATTTTTTTCTCCCTCCTGTAAAATTTTAAAAATCCGGTCTTCCGTTGTTTCTGCACTCACCGATTCAATTGTTATACGATTTTTTCTATAGAGGTTTTGTATAGGTTTATATTTGACTTTTTAAATGTACGTTATGTGTATAAGGGTATATTAATTTTCAACGTTGAATTTTTAATAAAGGGAAAAACCTTGTTCTTAACCAACTTCCAAAAAAGGGAGGTTCTTAGTTGGATTGTGTTTTTTATGTGTTACCGCATAGCTTTTTACTGGGTGAACAAATTTTGATATTTATATGATAGCTAATGTGATCCCATTTAAATTTAGTTAGAATGTGATGTGTAGTTTTTGAGTTATTATTATATAAGAAATCAGTTTTCGTTTTTGTTAAAATCTTTATTATTTAATAAAAATAAATGATTATAGATTTTTTAAATGAAACTATTTTAATCGCGTATATTTTAGTATTCGAAAAGACATTTTTGGAAACCTGACGTTTCGAACACTTTACAGTAGTCCGTGGTCACAGGTAGGCGATTAATCCGGTTAAAATAGTTTAATTTAATATGTGTAATAATTGCGAAAATCAATGAGCTCATTATGATTATAGATTATTTTCTAAAAAAAAATTTTATTCATATTTCTCTATATAACAATATTAAACATTTAACTACATACAAAAGTATTCATATATTGTCAAATATCACAAAAAATATATAAATTTGTTACATTTTGATATAAAAACAAAAATCCTCGTGTTAAGTTGCCTCGTCAACGATATCCTTAGTGCCAGCTTATCCCTACTTAACCCCTAGATACAGTGTGAGCAATTCATTTGAGAAACTCATCTTTTGTTACACTTTTATTGACTGGTTGGAGGAAATAGATTTTTTTATTATTTTTTTGTTACTTTTTTTTTTTTTTTATGGATAACTGATGGCAAACGAGCAGAAGGACCACCTGATGGTAAGTGGTTACCTTCGCCCATGAACATCTACAACACTAGAGGCGTTGTAGATGCGTTGCCAACCTAGAGGATACAGATGGAAGGGGAGGACAATGTAGTAGTCCGCTATCGGAACCACTACATTTTGGGGAAAGGATGGGTGGGATAGGGGAAAACCTGGCTTACATGTCATCGAACCGGAACACATCATAAGATATTTGGCGGTTCGTCTTTGACATGATAGTGGTCGCGAGCCAGACGGAGGACGAACCTCCTACCACCAAACAAAAAGAACTTTATTTCTATTTATTTTGTTAGGTTTACGGAACCTAATGCCATATTAAATTAACCTAGGGAAAGTCAATATTAAAGATGGATATATAGAAATTCTTTATGATTATGTTGACTACGTCAAAATGACGTTTAAGGATTTATGTTTTGTACGTACGTACGTGTGTGCGATCGAAGCGTCATAATTAGAGAACTGAACTGAACTGAATATTAAAATACAGTGTACATTAAATAGTGATATGCTTTATTTCAATAAAATTTTATACTTCCTTATGCCGAACAACTAAAATACTAAATGACTTACATAATGAAAAATTCCATTTACTGGAGCGGAAATCGAACCCACGACCTGTCACGCTTACAGTCGCACGCTTGTGCCTCTGCGCCACGACGGGCCTTATATAGAAAATTATATGAGTGAATATATGAAAAAGTAATATTATAATAAGGATTATATTTTATTCAAAAAATTTTTTCTTATACTTTGTGTGAATAATAATTACCAAAATATAATATAATTTGTAAAAATATTTATATTTAATAAACCATAATATACGTTGTAGTATTTTACTACAGTTTATGTAGTAAAATACTGTATACATTCATGCAACAGTGTAAAGGACTATAAATATATTTTTTAATCCCATACGTCTCTTTAATATGAGACCTAGTGCAGCCTGAAATTGGATAGTTGTAAGATATGGCTGGCGCGTTTCAGTGATTGCTATTTCAAGATTTTTCTTAACTTGTTACTTATGTTGTAATTTTAAAGGAAATTGCTAGAATACATTTTACATATATATGTAGCAGTGGCGGGGGATGACAATTTTAGTTAGGCAAACCGGTATAGGAAGTGAGGATTTTTTTTTTTTTAACTTCACGCTGTATCCCGCATATAGCGGGGTAGGCAGAGGGAACCAGAGAACCTAGTGTTAAGACACTCCATTCTCTTTCAACATTTCCGTTCCCTACTTTCGTTTTCAGGTTGCGTTGTCAGGCTCATAGTTGTACTTTAAAAAATTAGGCAAGCCGGTGGGAACCATGTTGTATGGACGCTTCACCACTGATATGTACCTAGTTTTAGGCCATCATAGGGAAATAATATATAAAAAATGTTTTTATGTCCTTTTTTTTGATATAAAAGTTAGTGTTCTTTGATTTATAACCAAGCGCGACGTTAAGTTTCGTACTAGGCGCAACGTCTCGATGTAGTAAGTGAAAAAATGTGAAGCTTTTTACACCTAGGTTATTACTATTTCAATTATTTAATTTTGTGTCTTACTTTACGTTTAAATTTAGGTCTAAATTGGGGAAATTTTTATTTGCAGAGATAAATTTACACCAAAAACCTTTCAAGCGCATTATATATGCGCTTGAGCTTTTACAACTTTTTTCTTTATACTTACACGTAATCTCGTAAGTCCTAGGGACTCTCCAAACTCGTCTCTCTACAACGCGATGGACACCCATAGCGGGCACAGTGAATCCATAGATTGCTAAGGAGTTTATTCTCATTAGATTTGAGATTTGATAGTGACTTTTGATTGATACTACTAGCTTAAGAAATCTTACTTGTTTAAGTAATATTTAAATACGTGTACTAAATATTACATCGCAATATTTCTTAAAGACATTAATTCTGAACAATCCCCTTGTAATTTATCTTTGTTTACAGTTTAAATCAAATCCTAATATCTCTTTAGTCCTTTGTAACTCATCCTCTCAAACAAGATACCCGCTCTGGCCTCATTTGACTTGGAATATATTAAACTAAACTTACGACGACGATGTAAGTTTCTTTGAAAACTATATAATTTTCCAAAATATATCACAGGTCATATCTCGTAAAATACTTCCCTGGCGGAAAATCTGTGTTTTTAGCTTCACGCTGTATCCCGCATATAGCAGGGTAGGCAGAGGGAATCTGAGAACCTAGTGTTAAGACACTCCGTTCTCTTTCAACATTTCAGTTCATATAATCTCCACTTCATACAATTTTCTCGTTCTGCACTTTTCATACAATTTTGAGATATAAATCACGGTATCGCGGTGAGCGGCGGAACTCAACGCCGCCCTTTTCTTCCTAAAGCTATGTTTTTAATTAATTGTAATATTCATTAAGTAGAGATTGAACGCACTATCATCGCTTTTACACTCAGGCACTGTTCTACTGTGCCTTAGTTATCGTAGCCTCAAATCACTTTTTGATCTAAGAATTTAATATAAAACGTAACGTAGTTCTGTTTGTCTTTATAATTAAATATCTTTCATAATGCTTTGTGTTGCCAAAAATTCAATTAACCTTTGCTACAACGTAAACATTACTTCTGCCGTTTATCAACATTTTTCGAATGTAGCAATATTTTCATTTATATTACTGTTTATTTTCAATTTTTTTTCAACATTTTTTTATATAGCAAGGTAGTTGGAAAAAATTTAGTGACAAGACACTGCGTTTTCCAGTTTACATCTAAAATCGAGACTACTAACTATCGTGTCGTAGTGGGACGTATGTCTATAATTACGATACTTGTGGGTTGGATCCCTAATAGAGGAATAATTATATTTAAATATATAATTGTTTCTGTACTCGCTCTAGTGGTACAAAGTACGGCGTTGAGTTCCGCCATGTAACTTACAATGTCTCGATTTCGGGTAAAAATCAGAGAACGAATCGGTTACGAGGTTTTTTCTGACTACATTTTTTTAAGCTTTAGGCTGTATCCCGCTTATAGCGGGTAGTAGCTAGAGGGAACCATAGCGCCTACTGCTAAGACACTCCGTTCTCTTTTTTAACTTTTCCGTTCGCCACTTTCTACCGAATTGAGGTATTGCGTGCTGAGTAACGGAACTCAACGCCGCGTTTGGTCTTGTTACCAGAGGGTGGAAATGAAAATGTTAAATAATATTTTATATTTTCATTTCCTGGACTGGAAATCAAACCCACAACCTGCCGCGTTTACAGTTGCACACGACAAAAATAGGCGGTTCAACTGCTATAAATAAATGTCCATATAAATTGTTTAATACACTTACTGAATCGTAACCTAAAGCATCTAAATAAAGAAGTCGTAACTGAATGAAACTGTTACTTTTATTTTACTATCACCCGAGAATTTTCCTGTTTTCATGATTACATTTGTTGTATGACGACGAATAAGCTAATTTGAGTGGTATTTTAAATTATACACAGATATGCTAATTAATATTTAACTTTTATTAAATTCTACAGATGTAGGTAGTACAATTGTCAATTAAACCAAACTAAATAAAATTTTGAGTATGTTAAATCCATCGTGGCCATTGCAACGCAGTGGGACCACATCTGAGTATAAAAGCGTTTGGTTGTGGGTTCGATTCCCACTTTGGGGAAATGATTATATTTAAAATATTTTAACTCAACACGCAATGTCTGGATTCGGCGGAAAGTGGGGAAACGGAAATATTGCGAGAACGGAGTGTCTTAACACTAGGTTCTCAGGTGCCCTCTACCTACCCTGCTATTATTGCTATTATATTCTGCGGAATACAGCGTGAAGCTATTGTTATTTCTCCGTTCTATTAAGACTAAAATCGGCGTTGAGCTTGTCTCTCAACACGCAATGTCTCAAATGAACGAAATAGCGAACGGAATGTCTTGACATTAGGTTTTCTCTGACAACCCTTCTTTTTTTTAGCTTCACACTGTATCCCGCATATAGCAAGGTAGGCAAAGGGAACCTGAGAACCTAGTCTTAAGACACTCCGTTTTCTTTCAAAAAATCCGTTCCCCACATTCCACCGAATTGAGGCATTGCGTGCTGAGTGGCGGAACTCAACGCCGCGCTTGGCCTTGTTACCAGACCCAGAAAATGAAAATAATACATGATTTTTAAAATCTTCATTTCCTGGATGAGGAATCGAACCTACAACCTGTCGCGTTCACAGTCGCACGCTTGTGCCTCCGCGTCACAACAAATATTACGTAAAATAATACTATCGTTTTTTTTTTTAATTAGCGGTTAAGCACAAATAAAACCCAGCATACTATTTTATTTTGTTGCAAAGAGAAGATTAATCTCAGTACTTAAGCTGCCAACTGCGCAATAAGGCTTCAATTTGGAAGTACTTGTATTTATTTAATATTTCAAAAATAAAAGATCCCACGAGATGTTCGGAAAATTGTATCTCGGAAACAGCTTGATGGATTAAGATGGAGACGTTGCTTTTAGAATTATTAGGGTGTGTAGGGGGCAATTACCCCCCCTTTTACCCACCAGTTTCACATTGTATCCCGCACATAGCAGGGTAGGCAGAGGGAAGCTGAGAACCTAGTCTTAAGACACTCCGTTCTCTTGACATTTCCGTTTCCCACGTTCCGCGGAATTGAGGCATTGCGTGCAGAGTGGCGGAACTCAACGCCGCGCTTTGCCTTATTACCAGAACGAGGAAATGAAAATACTAAATATTATTTAATATTGTCATTCACTGGAGTGGGAATCGAACCCACAACCGTTTGCGTTTACAACGCACGCTTGTGCGCTATGCTAGGCCTCTTTTAACCCACATTTATTTTATTTAAATTTCATTGCAGCATACACTAATATAAGCTTTAAGGTGTAGGGGGATAGGATACTATGATAAAAATCATGTTATTTACATTTTTAGAAAACGTAAAAAAATATTGAGCGCAGCAGGACTCGAACTCGCGCCTCTTGTAAACCGTCTAAGCGCTCTGACTGCTAAGCTGTATGTTTGTGCAAATAACATTTTTCGTTTTCTAAGTGTGTGATTAACGATTTAACATATTAAATATGTTTTTTATATTTTAATTATGGTTATGATTTTTTTTTTTTTATTATAATCATTGAAAACCATCAGTGGTTTAGCACGACCGACGAAGATTGAGGAAAAAATATTCTGGAAATTGTTACATTTATATTAATTTCATTTATTCGCTCTGGTAAGACAAACCCCGGCGTTGAGTTTCGCCACGCAATATGCCAAAATGGTCCGGAAAGTGGCAAAAGGAATATCTTGACACTAGGTTCTCCCTGATTACCCATCTAAACGGAAACGCATAAAGATCTTTTTTATATTTTTTACTAATAATGTTATTATTTGCTAGATATAGCTTTGCTAGATAGATTATTCTGTCCAAGAATACTATAATGATATCAATGTGTCAATGATATCAATGAATTAAATGCTGTTGACGCTCACCCGGGAGGCTCGTCATATTTGTATATTTATTGTAAAAATTTTATTTCAAAAGAGCAACTGTTGAGTTTGTTTGTTGCCGGCTCTTCTCAGCAGAACTGCCTTCCGAGCCGGTGGTAGCTACCATTAGGACTGACACGACTGACACCTTTGTAAATTGACGATTCGAAAGTGCTTGTAATAGCCTACTTGAATAAAGATTATTTTGATTTTGATAACTTTGTTTGACTCGATATAACACATGTCATACTTTTTTCTGATATATCGTAAAATGCGTCTTTTTTTCGTCACAAATTTCGAGATTATATAACGTTCTATTCAAATTTTAGTTCAAAAAACCTCAATATTATTCAAAAGACTATCTTACCTACACTTTTATAACACCTACAACGTATAATGGATGTAGGTCAACGTTTGAAGCCATTCTGTGCCAGTTGTAACTATGCTCACTTTTCCCCAACCATTTCTATATTTCTCTTTCGTTTATACGAAGGGCCGTGAAAAATTGTAACGCATTTTTTATGGAAAACGTGGAGTGTTTTATATTGGAATAGAATTATTTCTTAGAGGTTCTTTTTTCACAACGATTTTTTATAGATAAAGGAAAGGTCTAGAAGAATACGTTAGAGTATTTTTGATAGTAAATAAATGATAGATTTTATTTTTTTTAATATGTAACGTCACGTAATGTATGTTTTTAATATTTTTTAATATTTTGAAGCGTAAAGCGTCATACACTTGGTAAAACAAACGAAACCTATTTTTTGCGCGCATAACTTAGCAGTTCAAGCGCTTCGACGGTTTCCAATAGGTGCGGGTTCGAGTTCCGCTGTGTTCAAGTTTTGGGGAACGGAATTGTTGTAAGGGAGCGGAGTGTCTTAACACTAGGTTCTCAGGTGCCCTCTGCCTACCCTGGTATATGCGGGATAAAGCGTGAAGTTAAAAAAAAAAGTATATATATAATAAAGTATGTATATACTCGTATAGTAATAGTAGGTAATGAGACCTGTAAACGTCCAAAACTGTTCTATATAACAATTTAAAATAGTTATGAATAGATGTTTGTGTGTAAAAGCTTATAACTAATTAGGTTAGGTTATAATTAATACATACATATCTCATGCTGTATCCCGCATTTAGCAGGGTGGGCATAGGGAACCTAGTGTTAAGACACTCCGTTCCCCACTTGCCGCCAAATTGAAGCATTGCGTGCTGAGTGGTGGAACTCAACGCCGCGCTTTGCCTTGTTACCAAACTAAAAATACTAAACTTTTACATTTCCTGGAGTGGGAATCGAACCCACAACCTGTCGCGTTATAATTAATGATTTTATAAATGATCTTAAGAATGAAATGCTTGCTTTCTTTTTCAAAGGTATCATTCTCACGATTAAATTATTGTAAAGTATTGACTAAAAAAAATGTCTCACTGAGTTTTTTGTACCAGTTCTTCTCAGTTATGGGGCATTAAATTTATAGCAACGTTCAAAAAATGAAGCATGTAACTTCTTACTTTGAATAAAATTATTTGACTTTGACTGAGAACGGTAGACTGACTATGAAGACGGACTACTGCGAAGCGTTCGACACTTCGGGTATCCAAATATGTATATTGAAAATACCGAATACTAAAATATACGCGATGAATTCTGTTAAAATACTTTCATTTAATATATACGGTAGGTAATTCTACTTAGTTGAACATATTTTATTTCATCTTGTATCATGTACTAGGTCGTGAACCATTTAACCTGCACTTAAAGTACGTAGAAATATATTTGCTGCCATAGAAATTTACATGCATCCCTCGTAATGATAGCAATTTATTCAGTTGAGAGCTGAAGATGGGTAAAATCTCGCTTTTAGTTTTAGTTTCTGGCTATAGCTGTATTTTTCATAAGAATATATTCATTTATTGTCCAAATTTTGGTACTTTTATGAAAAAATAGTGCCGAATTTTACGTAGATATAGTAAAATTAAATATTAAATTTTTTCTTTCGTTATAGTAACAAATAACTGGGTTTGGATTTGGACGGTTTCCAAGCGACGCGGGTTCACGTCCCGCTATGTTCAAATTTTTGTATCTAAATATTAACGGCTATCGTAGTATGACAACATATGACTAACAACAACGTATGAATTAAACGCGATAGGTTCGATTTCCACTCGGGGACTCATTGTACATACATACAAGCTTCACGTTGTATCCCGCATATAGATGCAGGGTAGGCAGAAGGAACCTAATGTTAAGACACTCCATTCCCCACTTTCCGCCGAATTGAAGCATTGCGTGCTGAGTGGCGGAACTCAACGCCGCGCTTTGCCTTGTTACCAAACCCAGGAAAAGAAAATATTACAGTTCTTAGACTGGGAATCGATCCCACAACCTGTTGCATTTACAACCGCACCCTTGTGCCTCGGCGACACGGCAGGCGAATAATCGTAAAATATTGTAATGATTTACAATATTTTTATATAATTTTTTATGTTCTGAAAACAAACAAGAGAAACATTTCATTTTAATATAAGTATATTAGAATCTTACACCGTCTGTCAACAACAGATAATAAGTTAGCATATTCGTTTATAAACTTGGACGTACCAATCAAAGTTCAAAAGATTGATTTCTATTCGAAACGGACAAAGGCTGGAAGAACTTGCATCCAATAGAAAGTTGAGCTTTTGGAAGCCAATCTTGATAATTTGCGAATAAATTTCTTTAATTTAACTAACTAATATATCCAATTTTGAAGATTTTAATCTAAAATTTATTATATAAATTTATAATTTATGTGATCTATATATAAATACGTGATGCAAAAACTTTGAACCCCTTTTTACGAAAATTAAGCGGACGGAGGAGCATGAAACTTGGCACATTTAGTTTATATAGTGAAGAAGTTCACAAAGACAATATCTTTTTAAAATAATGCTTAAAAATACATAAAATATATTTTACAGATACTACCATGGTTTGACATCCATGTTTATATAAAATGACATAAACGTTGCAAAGCTACGTAAGGCAACGCGCTATCAACGCGTCAACAGGGACACTTGTTTATGTAATAATCTTAGATATGGAACCGATGAGGCGGTTATAGCACAGTGGGATAGCGATTAACTGGAAACACGGATGGTTGTGGGTTCGATCCTCACTCGATGGAATGCATTTCATTTCTCCGCTCTGTAGGGCAAGCACGAAAAGTAGCACGCACGGTAGGGGCGCTTTTCAGTTCCCATACAAATTCTTTCGATAATAATACGGATACTTTGTCGCAAGTTTTCGTGCTAGCCGTACTAATAAGATATCAATTTTAGACTGAAACTGGAAAAAAGGGTGTCTTGACGCTAGGTATTCTGACTGGGTAGTCTGCTGTATGGGCAACAGTATGTAATCGAAAAAAAATATATCTTAGAGACTTTTTTCAGTAGAAATTTTGTTCCATAGAGATACTTTTTAGAAATTATAAAATTGTGATGAATGATGAAATTCATAAAAGATATCTAGAATTGTAATTCAATAATAATAAAATAATTTATAATTTAAAATCTCGTTAAGAAAAGTTTTAGCTTTTAGTGGATCCAACGGCAGACTTTTGTATTTCTTAGAAGTTTGTAATTGAATATTTTTATATAGCACATAAATTTATTATAGATATAAGAAATTTTAAACTAGATTTATTAAGTGGAATAAATGTGTATATTTGAAAGACCAAGTAACCGTAATAATAGTTTACTTGAATTTTAAAAGTCCAAAGATTTTACTAAAATAATAATAATTAAAAACAATGTTAATTAAATTGAATACTTACAAATTGTGGCTCAAAATGGCGAACGGAGTGTGTTGACACTACTCTGATTGCCCTGTTATACGGGATAAAGTGTGAAACTGGAGCTAATTGAAAAAGAATAAGTCTTCTCGTATAAAGTATGATTCAGTAGATATGGCGTAGTAACCCTTAATACAAAAAACCAAAGATGAATTACAACCAAAAAATTAAATTACATCCTCAATCCATTTGTTAAATATAGTTTCACAACAGCGAGACAATCCAAGTTCAAGCCCAAAAAGGCTTACTAGTGACAAACACTATGAAATTTGGCACCCTTATAGTTTATATAGTGAAGGAGTGCAGAATGATAATGTCTTTTTAAAATAATGCATAAAAAGTATATTAAATTAATAAAATAAATGTTACACACACTACCATGGTTTGACATTCATGTTTATATAAAGTAACATATATTTTGGAAAAATTGGCAAACTTAATTGTGATTCCCCAAAATCAACACTTATGGATTCTTTACGCAGCAGCCACAGAATTATTATTTTTTAACTTCACGCTGTATCCCACATATAGCAGGGTAGGCAGAGGGAACCTGAAAACCTAGTGTTACGACACTCCGTTCTTTTACAATAATTCCTTTCCCCACTTTCCGCCAAATTGAGGCATTGCGTGTTTAGTGGCGGAAATCAACGCCGCGCTTTGCCTTGTTACCAAATGAAAATACTAACATTTCCTGGAGTGGGAATCGAACCCACAACCTGTCGTGTTTGTAGTCGCACGCTTGTGCCTCTGCGCCACGACAGGCATACATTATTCAATAACTTAAATCTATCTTAGCAGACTCACGCTTTTTCTCACATATCTGAGATAACATAGTGTCTAGGCACTCTGCTTTCCACTTCGAAAGGACACTTCTAGGACAGAATACATTCATCATCGCACATTAATCATTAAAATAATTAAATATCTTTATTAACGTCTTTATTGAATTTTTTTACTCTTCCTTCGTTTGTTCTCTATACAACGTGACATTGGCGAAGTAATTTATGCTCAACTGGCACGTTTGAAACGCCGTAATTAAAGAACTGAACTGAACAGACATTTTTTAGATTTTCCTCCTCATTTGTCCTATTTAATGAAGTATTATTTAAACTCATATTGAAAATAGAGAAACCACCCACAATGATAATTTATATAATTATTATTTTACATTTCTGCACTCTATTACTTTCGCATTTTTTTTTAAATTACACTTTGACAAATTAGACACTTTGATGTTCTTTATATCGCGTATACTACTGCAGATGTCCTACATACAAAGCTTCACGCTGTATCCCGCATATAGCAGGGTAGGCAGAGGGAACCTAGTGTTAAGACACTGCCTTACGTTGCGCACTTTCCACTTTTTAAATTATTTGAAGATAAAAACCATAGTAAATAACAATATTTATTATTAGACAATATTTATAGGCGTTAATGCTTATTTGTACTTCCAATATTTCTTTGTATTACAAGAATTTATATACGTTCCATCATTTTTATTAAAAAATCAATGCTTCCAACTAAAAACACATTCTATGGACGTTGAAAAAGCTTTATCTATATAATAACAGAGGCAAATACAACAATTGTATGTTAAATAATAATAAAAAGTGAATACAAACAACGAGTACAAAGGCTAACCTATCCTAAAAATGAATATTCGGCAATGTAAACATATTGTTGAAAAAATACCGATTCGTTATTCATTCATTTAAGGTCTATCGTGGCGCAGAGGTACGACAGTAAACGCGACATGCTATGGGTTCGATTCCCACTCCAGGAAATGAAAGCATATATATATGTATTATAATTTATATCTAGTATTTTTATATCCTCGCTCTGGTAAAAAGGCAATGCGCGGCGTTGGGTTCCGCCACTTAGCACGCAATACCTCAAATCGTAGGAGATTTGAGTATTTTAATATTAGATTCTCAGGTTTCCTCTGCCTACCCTGCTATGGGCGGGATACAGCATGAAGTAAAAAACTCAAACAAGTACAAAGGCTAGCCTGCTCAAAAAATGAATATTCGGCAATGTAAAGGAATACGTTGAAAAAATTTCGTTTCGTTATTCATTCGGTCGGCTTTTTCTAAAATGGGTCAAACGTGAATCGAAAAATATACATAATTGAGGAAAATAATATGTTAAAAGCAAAGGGATTAACAAGCGGACACAAAACCTGCATAGTTAATGCTCTTCTATAAAGAGGATTAGATACTTTCTTTAGTTTTTTAATTTCACACTGTATCTCGCATATAGCGGGGTAGGCAGAGGGAACCAGAGAACCTAGTGTTAAGACACTCTATTTTCTTTCATCATTACCGTTCTCCACTTTCCGCCAAATTGGGCATTGCGTGTTGAGTGGCGGAACTCTACGCCGCGATTTGCCTTGTTACCAAACCCAAGAAATGAAAATACTAAATTTTACATTTCCTGGAGTGGGAATCGAACCCACAACCTGACGCGTTTACAGTCGCACGCTTGTGCCACTGCGTCACATACAAAAATATACAAAAAGAAATATAAGGTAAAAGCACCGGGATTAACAAACGGACACAAAACCTGCATCGCTAATGCTCTTCGACTACAAGAGGATTAGACGCTAAGTGTAATAAGATTAATTGTTATACAATTAATTGTACAGCTTTTACTCAGTATATATGACATTATTTTCCTTAAGTTCGTGTATCTTCTTTTATAATTACCAGGCAATTTGTAAATTATATTTTTAATAGTATTTTAAAAGTTGTCTATTAATCTTTTTACGATTTGTATTAACTTGTCTAGTTTTAAAAAAATACTAATTGTCACCCTAATAACTCAGTTATGACGAATCATACTATATATGATGGTTTCAAAACAGGTTAAAAAATGCACCGGAATTTGTATTAAATACTTTTTTACTTCACGCTGTCTCCCGCACATAGCAGGGCAGACAGAGGGAACCAAAAACCTTGTGTTAAGATACTGTGTTATCTTTAGATTTCCGTTCCCCACTTTCTGCCGAATTGAGGCATTTTATCCTAAGTGGTAAAATTCAACGTCGCGCTTTATCTTGTTACCGGAGCGAGGAAATTAAAATAATAAATATTAATTATCACATATTTCATATTTTCATTTCTTGGAGTGAGAATCGAATCCACAAACTGTCGCGTTTACAGTCATACGCTTGTGCATCAAGTACCTACTTAAATAATATATAACACACTCAGTATTATTAAGCCTCATAAATTTATATGCCATAAAAAAAAAGATTGTTTCATCTACTTTAATAATACATTGACCCGTTACAGTAACTTCAAAAGTACCCATTTCAACTTAAATCAATAATCGACCCCGAGTACTATCTTGGTTCAATGCCTTACATATTTCAAAACCTCTTAGTACATCTCAATCCTACAAATTCTTTTATCCCCAAGAATCAAAGGAACTCAAGCAAAGAAATCCAGTCGTAAATCCGTCGAGTAAGGCTTCTCAAGCAGTAGCGTGAGAAGGCGATAAATTTCTAATATATAATTGATCTTAAAGGTTTCAGATGAAATGGCTAAGGTTGAAACCTAAAAGGAACATTTTTTCTTTATTGGTAGATTTAAGTATATGTATGATAATATTTGAAATTTTATATATTAATTTAATTTGTATATCCGGTTAGGCTGAGAGACTCTTCCGTTAAGATATTCCGTCCGTCACTTTCAGCCCGAGTTTCAGACATTATGTGTTAAGTGTTAAATCCGTTCTTTCTTAATATTTCCGTTCCCCACTTTCCACTGAATTCAGTCATTGCGTCTTTAGCGGAACTCAACGCCGCGCTTTGCTTTACCAGAGCGAGGAAATGAAAATACTATATAATATATATTTTTTTTATTTGTTTCCTGGAGTGGGAATCGATCCCGCAACTCAACGCTATAACAGGCCTCAAGAATGATTTTAATCAAAACATTCTGTATTTAAATAGACTTTCGAATCATCAATTAACATAAAGATGTCAGTGTTGTCAGCAGCTACCATCGGCTCGGAAGGCAATTCTACTGAGAAAAGCCAGCTTTATATTAGTCCTTTATTCATTAATAAAATGAAAAAATAAAACAATCCCTATATTATAAAAGTAAAATGTCGAGAAAACTCGAGTCGTTAATCCGCCGCCAATTCTCGAGTGCTAAGTGCGGCTAACGACGGTCGGCCGCGATCAACGTATAACCCGTAATTGTGATTGAATGTATACAGCCAGGGAAATGGGTGGTCGAACACTTTACTGGAAAACGATGTGTGTGGAGTATATTTCAATAGAGTTTTTGGTATATATTTTATTATTTTTTGCACAGCAAGGTGATCAGAACCTCAATATCAATATCCCGCATATGGCAGGGTAGGCAGAGGGAACCTCAGAACCTAGTGTTAAGACACTCCGTTCCCCACTTTCCGCCGAATTGAGGCATTGCGTGCTGAGTGGCGGAACTCAATGCCGCGCTTTGCCTTGTTGCCAAACCCAGGAAATACTAAACTTTTACATTTCCTGGAATGGGAATCGAACCCACAACATGTCGCGTTTGCAGTCGCACGCTTGTGCCGCTGCGCCACGACAGGCGTTCGGTTCTCTACTTTCCACTCGAAATTAGAGCATCATGTGTTAAGTCGCGGATCTCAACGCCGCGCTCTTTCTCACTAGAGGTTGGATTTGAAAATCATTTTCTGAGTGAAGATCGAACCTCTATGTTGACAGTCAAATGCTGTCCGTCACAATATGGATTTATTTTATTATTCTTTCATATTGGGACCCTAAAAGTTTGTAAAATATCATACAAAGATTTAGAATATTTTTATATTTTTATCATATATTTAGGAAATTTTAGGATAGTAAAGATAATTTAACCATACATTATGTCGAGTTTTCCAATTTTTAGGTGAAACTAGTTCATTATAAATAACATATATGATTTTATACTACATATTTTAAAATAATTACATAAATTGCGGCTCATAAGACAATGTGATGATATCGTCGAGCGTATAGTAAACAAGAGATTAATACTCATCTTCATAGATTATATACTTCATGATAACATAATAATAATATATTATAATGCATTTTTATTATTGAAAAAAAATATAATATCAATCGTTTAAAAAATACATAAATAATTCACAATTAACAATTAGAACTCACAACCCATTTTCTAGACAGATGCAATACAACTGCGCCACAATGGATTTATAATATTATTAATTCATGAATCAAAATCAAATAATTTTATTCAAAGTAAGAAGTTACAAGCTTCATTTTTTGAACGTCAAATAATTTACAACCAGTTCACTAAATTTAACGCCTCAGACCTGAGGAGAAGAACTGGCGCAAGAAACTCAGCGGAACATATTTATATATATATATTTTTTTCCTCAGTCAATACTTTACAATTACAATTATTGTTATATATTCATGAATTATTCAATTTTATTTTGTGAGAGATTTCACTTAAAGTCTGTATGTAATATTAGAATTTCACTATCGACTTCGTTTTAATTATCATAACCTTTTCATATAACTAATTATCATTTAAAGATACAAAATCAACAAAACTATAAACGATTTATAGACATACATATAATAGAATATTTGATAATTCAAATGTAAATACGAAATTGAACTAAATAGATTATAATATTTTGATTTCATTAATTTTGTTAAAGCACCATGAAATTGCTCGCAACGCAGAGAAGCGTAACAAATGTACGTTATGCTGAGAGATGGTTACACCTGCTTGTTTGAACGTATCTTTTATCTAATATGTTAGATATATAATTAGGTAACATATCCCCTTCTAGAGTTTTTTTTTGGTTTTTCTTTGTTTCATGTCTATATAATTAAATCGCTAATTAAAGCTATGAAGGAAATAGTCTAACATAAAGTCTCCAGTTGCGTCTTTATGGCGTGGCTGGTTTACCGCGAATACGGGAACCCACAGGCACGTCCGTTCACACGACGATCGCAAGTCGAAGTTCGAGTCCCGCATGTGACGCTTTTGCGACTGACGACACCCTGTCAAGAAGCCACATAGTGCTTGCATATAGAAGGGACTTAGTACCCTATTCCCTCACAAAACATATAAATTTTGTACCCCTTTTTACGTAAATTACACTACCATGTGTTTGACATAATACTTCTGGATAAAGTGATATATTGACACGTTACTAAACCAATGTCAATGAGGACTAGAATAAATAAAATGCTTTCGTTACTAAGTGATTGATAGACAACGTACAGGCGAAACAAGTGGCTATAGAAAGTTTAAATTTGGTATGTATGCTATTTAGAACGTATAGAAGAGCACTATGACAGCGTTCTCTTTATTCCTACAAAAAGGGGAAATATATATATTTTTTATTTTTTTTTACTTCACGCTGTATCTCGCATATAGCAGGGTAAACAGAGGGAACCTGAGAACCTAGTGTTAAGACATTCCGCTCTCTTACAACAATTCCGTTCCCCACTTTCCGCCGAATTGAGGCATTGCGTGCTGAGTGGAGCAACTCAACGCCGCGCTGTACCTTGTTACCAAACCCAGAAAATGAAAATATTAACATTTCCTGAAGTGGAAAGCGAACCCACAACCTGTCGCGTGCACAAGTGCACGCTTGTGCCTCTGCGCCACGACAGGCGTTACCATAATAATTATAGGTTTCATAGTCCACGCAGATGAAGTCACGGGATACAGTTATAGACAGATGACGTGCACGTTGCTAAGGCAACCAGTATTTTACGCGTCAATGGTTCTATTTGTTATATTGAATACACAACTTCACTTCACCACAGTAGGACAACAAACAATGGATAACGTAGCGAAGTAGCTAGCTCGATGAATAAGGAATGGTTCGCTTCTGAATCAATAGTGACTCTCACAGCCTCACTGGGAAATAGGTAATGTACAGTGTAGCTGGAATTTCAAATCTGACTTACTTTACATTTTTATTTATACTATGGTAGAGTTACTGTAAAGAAAGGTAATTTAGTATTTTTATGTGTGGTATTTATTGTTCGTGAAATAGGTACCTAATGAATGTTAGTGCGATTAGTTGTGAGTGGGATTTTCGATTCGATTTTCGGGACAATCGTTCCGCTAGTGAGAATCGATTATTTAAATTATCGATATTTATTTCTTCTTTTTTTAAATTCTCCGCTGTGGTAAGGCAAAGGGTGGTTAAAGTTCTGCTAATTAACACGCAATGTCTTGGATTCGGACGTAAAGTGGTGAACGGAGTGTCTCGACTTGTCTCTCTATATCAAATTTTTCCATATTTAAGCTCGCCTAATATCAAATCTTCAATTTTATTTGAGTATAGCTAACCTCAACTTCGTTATCAAAGATTTATGAATTTTATAAAATAACGAGAGTAAATATACCATGTTTCATTCATTTATTGTTTAAATATGAATATTAATTTAAGGCTATAATGGCGTAATAAGATAGTCTGACTGTAAACCTGATTGGTTCTTAGTTCGATTCTCACTCGGGGTATTTTTTTTATGGAAAAGACAAGGCAAACGAGTGTTCGGGTCACCTGATATTAAGTGATCCTCGCCGCCCACACCCCCGTGTAACATCTGAGGAGCTACAGGTGCACTCGGGGTAATGGTTATATTTTAATTACTTTCACATCTTCACTCTGGTGACAAAGCACGTCGTTAAGTTCCAATACTTTTTTTAACTTCACGCTGTATTCCGCATATAGCAGGGTAGGCAGAGGGAACCTGAGAACTTAGTGTTAAGACACTCCGTTCCCCACTTTCCGCCGAATTGAGGCATTGCGTGCTGAGTGGCGGAACTCAACGCCGCGATTTACCTTGTCCAATACTTAACACGCAATATATAAAATTCGACATAAAAGCTGAGAACGGAGGTTTTTGGACAGTAGATTCTCTCTGACTACCCTACAATGCGAGGAAAAGCGTAAAGCTATAAAAGTATATATGTACATATTAATTTACCTGGTAAAAACCACTAAATGACTACCTACGTAGTATTGATTCAAAAGCATTTCTAATTCATCGGGCTTGCGCCATTTTGCAATGTTCTGCTCATAAGCTACTTACTGACGTAACCCACTTTAACTGTTTATTTCCATACTCTAGCTGTAAATGCAGAAATTATTTTGTTCTAACTTCACGCTGTATACCGCATATAGCAGGGTAGGCCTGAGAACCTAGTGTTGAGACACTCTGTTCTCTTTTAAATTCCGTTCACCACTTTCCGGGGAATTGAGGATTTGCGTGGTGACATAGTGACGGTGGCGGAACTCAACGCCGCGTTTTGCCAATGATTTTTTTATAATGATTATTCTGATCGCTATGGAGACGTAGCTTTTGTTGATCTTTTCTATATTTTTTCAAGTTTTAGGCTTAGGAACTATGATATACTCGGAATTGTTATTGATTAGGAATGATTTTTTTATATTGATTTTAACTTTTTTTATAAATATATCTAATTAAAAAGTAGGTGGTTTTAATGATATCTAATTGATTTACACTTAGCTTATTTTTGTATTTTATGTTTTAACTAGGCGTATCCTGCAGCTTCGTTGGTGTGGATTATAAATCCTAAATAGTAATATTTTGCCGTTTTCGTAGAAATTTCAATAAATCTTCTCTTAGACTCCCCAAGGAGTAGTTTCGCTGTACGTTTTCTATCAGTCACTCAGTATCGCAAGCGTTTTATATATACTAGCGTCCCTATTGGCGCGTTAACAACGCGTTGTGTTTAGCAATGTATATGTCACTTTATATAAAAATGGATGCCAAACCATGGTAATGTGTGTAACATTTATTTTGCTAATTTAATATACTTTTTATGCACTATTTTAAAAAGATACTATCATCTGCACTCCTTCGCTATATAAACTACAAGTTTGCCAAATTTCATGCTCCTCCATCCACGTAATTTTCGTAAGAAGGGGTAGAAAGTTTTTGCTTCACGTATTAATATATAGATTGTTTAGAAAATGGAGGAAAAAAGAAATTAAATATTTTATTGCATTTTACCCAGTTATTCTTTACATGCTACAGTTCCCTTAAATGGGAATCAAACCTGTAATAAGAAAGACAATAAGAAGTATGCTTTAACTACACCGATATCATTTTTTTATATAAAACACAATTTTGTAACAAAATTAATATCGAGCGCACGACAATAACTATCGTCTCGCTGAAACTATAAGCTTATGATGTGAATATTATAAATCTTCGCTATGATCTGTTTATAGTCCATAAATAATGAGCCAAATGACGTAATTTTAGTGGAAATAACGAAGTAGCCAACTAAAAACCCTTTCCCATTATACAATATAAATCAATTTTTAATTTATTGATGTCAGAAATGTAGAATTGGTGTCATTTGAAACTTAATGTAACAAATCTCGACCTTTATTCGGCGTAAAATGGGGAACGGAGTTGTTGAAAGAGAACAAAGTGTTTTCATACTAGGTTCTCAGGTTCCCTCTGCCTACCCTGCTATGTGCGGGATACAGCGTGAAAAAAGTGTGACTAAAATACGTCACGATAGAGAAACATGCTCTTTTATATAGAATTATGTCGAAAAAATAAATTAGAAAATACAATATATATTTATTCAAAGTGAAAACATGAAACTGAACTGTATATAATGGACATACATACTTATATAGCTTCACGCTGTATCCCGCATATAGCAGGGTAGGCAGAGGGAACCTAGTGTTAAGACACTCCGTTCCCCATTTTCCGCCGAATTGAGGCATTGCGTGCTGAGTGGCGGAACTTAACGGCGCGCTTTGCCTTGTTACCAAATCTAGGAAATGAATGATTACATTTCCTAGAGTGGGAATCAAACCCACTAATCGCGTTAATAGTGAGACACTATCTCTGCGCCTCGATGAGCTTTAAGAGCATTTATACTTCTCATAAAAAATTGTCAAGTGAGGTATAATTGAAATCTTTTAGAGACAAGGCATTGTAAAGTTGCATCGGATATAAGAAATGGAGTTTATAATAGCAAAACTTTTAATGGTCTAAGTTTTGCTAGGTCATTATGAATCGCGGCGAACAACGATTTGTGGTACACAACCACTTGTCGTGTCTCTCTCAAGTTTCTTCGTTCTCAAGTTTATATATTTAAATATCTGTATCTATCGTAGCGCAGAGGGACAGCAACTAGCTTTAAACACGATCTGGCCTATTATGCTTAAAATAGATTCGTTTCTTCGTTTTGGTGAGACAAAACGCGGTGTTGAATTCCACCACTCAACGAAAAAGCTAAGGGAAAGCGTAGAATGGAGTGTCTTAACACTAAATTATTTTTATCACTACCTACACTGCTATGTAGAAAAATTCATGAAGCTGTTTAAAAAGGGAACTGAGGAAATGTAAGAAAATTGTACGTAAATTGCGCGGATTGTTTCTTTTTATCGGTTGATTAGAAAAAACTTAGTGACACTATGTATATAGTTTATATTTTTTTTTTTAAATAGGTAACACGTAAATAAATCATTTATTTTTGGTTAAATAATTAATCATTTAGAATACTATCGTAGTATTACATTATTATTGCAAATTTGTTTATTATTATTTATAATAAAACGCGACAGGTTGTGGGTTCGATTCCCACTTCAGAAAATGTAAAGTTTAGTATTTTCATTTCCTGGGTTTGGTAACAAGGCAAAGCGCGGCGTTGAGTTCCGCCACACAGCACGCAATGCCTCAATTCAGCGGAAAGTGGGGAACGGCATTGTTGAAAGAGAATGGAGTGTCTTAATACTAGGTTCTCTGGTTCTCTGTGTCTACCCTGCTATATGCAGGATACAGCGTGAAGTTAAAAAAGATATATTATTTTTTTACAATAAAAGATAATTTTATCTATATTATTGCTTCAACATTTTCAATGTTTAAACAAGCAAAGCTCATCCTATGTCAAAACAAATGTTAACAAGTCTTATATAAATATTTCTTACAAAATACACTTTTGCTTCTCCCTTTTTTTGTTATACTATGTACCTAACATGTATGGTACAAAATAATTATGGCCATACATTTTCCGGGTCTGGTAAATACCAAATGCGGCGTTGGGTTCCGCAATTCAACACATAATGCTCATAAGCTTGTAAAATAACGGTCCGAGTGTCATAACACTAGGTTCTCTTCGGCAACATAGGAGATAAGCATGAATCTATTATATTAAAATATATTATCAATAAAACCCTCCGTTCTCCTCTTTCCACCCAAATTCGAGATATTGCGTCATTGACAGACATCTACCAGATTGGAACAATGAAAATGATTTAAATATTCCTCCAAGTTGGAATCGACCCCACAACCTATTATGTTTACAGTCAAACGTCCCACTGCGCCACAAAGACCTCTAAAAAATACATACATACACATACATAGCTTCACGCTGTATACCGTATATCAGGGTACGCAGAGGGAACCTAGTGTTAAGAGAGGGTTCCCCACTTTCCGCCGAATTTTGCGTGCTAAGTGGCGGAACTTAACGCCGCACTTTGCCTTGTTACCAAACCCAAGAAATGAAAATACTAAACCTTTATATTTCTTTGGAGTGGGAATCGAACCCACAACCTGTCGCGTTTAAAGTCGCACGCTTGTGCCTCTGCGCCACGACAGGTTCAAAAGATTCAAATATATTAAGTAATAAAACATTTATATGCCATATAGTACCTATTTGCCTATTTACATACTATTTTTAGAATATTACAGTGTATTTCAATTATCTAAGATTGGTACTTCCTCCGTTTAGGTGTGGATGAGCATTGCTATTGATTATATTTGATACTTTATACCACCTACGTGTCCTTAAATACGTTTCAACAAGTATCTAGATTAGCTTAGTTTTTTTACACTATAATGAGTCCCTCGTGGCGCAGTGGAAGCGCCATGATTTTGAGACCGATTTTCATTTAGAGCATGATTATATATAAATTTATTTATATGATTTCTTTCTCTCGCTCTAGTAAGACAAAACGCAGCGTAGAGTTCCGTCACTCATCACGCTATGAATTGAATTCGGGCGGAAAGCGGAAAAAGCGGATTTTCATTTTTATGTTTTTTTTTTTATGGATAACGGATGGCAAACCAGCAGAAAAACCACCTGATGGTAAGTGGTTACCTTCGCCCATGGACATCTACAATACCAGATATGTTGTAGATGCGTTGCCGACCTAGAGGATACAGATGGAACGGGGGGACAATGTAGTAGTCCGCTATCGGAACCACATTTTGGGGAAAGGGTGGTAAAGGGGAAAACCTGGCTTACATGCCATCGAACCGGAGAACATCATTAGATGACGAACCTCGTGCCACCTAACAAACAAATGTTCCAAATTCTTCATCCAGTATTAATTGAAATGAAATTACAATTTATGCTACCATGAATATAGCTTATACTAATTTAAATGGATATGATAGAGTAAATTTGGTTGCGAAATTAATTAAATTCTAATCAATATATCAAAACCAAAATCAAAATTAATTTTCATGTAAAGCTGCTGCTGTTCGTTGAATAAACATTATAGTATACTCGTATATACTAGTTAATTGAAATTGTTAGATACATAGGCATATCTGAATTTGATTAAGTTGAAAATATTGTTTCTATACCATAATTTTTTTATTTACCTTTCCGCCTAAAGGGAAAAAGTGTTAAATGTAGACCCGTAAAGTACGCGTTGCCTTAGCAACTCGTATGTCAATTATACAAAAGTGTATGCCAAAAATGCTGGATTTGGTAACAAGGCAAAGCGCGGCGTTGAGTTCCGCCACTCAACACACAATGCCTCAATTTGGCGGAAAGTGGGAACGGAATTGTTGTAAGAGAACGGAGTGTCTTAACACTAGGTTCTCAGGTTCCCTCTGCCTACCCTACTATATGTGGGATACAGCGTGAAGTTGAAAAAAAAGTATGCCAAAAACATGATAGTGTGTGTATTATTTATTTCATTATTTTTTTTTATTGATATTGCATTTCTTCTCCATATAAATTTCAACTATGTCAAATTTCATAGTCCACGGTCCGCATAATTTTTAGATGCAAAAAGTGGTTAAAAGTGTTCTCTTCGCATATTAATATATATATTATGTAAAATAGTAATAAAAACCACCGCTTCATTAGTAAAGTAGCTGTTTCATCGTAAATCACAAGTGTGAAACTGTTAAACGTGTCGACTGGACAATCGCCAATAGTCGCGTCTGTCTGTGATATTAATATTGGTTAATGTCAGTCTGGTTTGCGAATGGAAGTACTGTATAGCGATCACAATTATATTTAAATATTATTAAAGGTAGTACAGGTTTTATGTGGCTATTTTTTTAATGTTTGTTTTAGGTTAAGCTGTTCGTTTTTAAATCTGATTACATACATACATACATATATAGCTTCACGCTGTATCCCGCATATAGCAGGGTAGGCAAAGGGAGCCTAGTATTAAGACACTCCGATCCCCACTTTCCGCTGAATTAAGGTATTGCGTGCTGAGTGACGGAATTCAACGCCGAGCTTTGCCATGTTACCAAACCCAGGAAATGAAAAATTCCATTTTCTGGAGTGAGAATCGAGCCCACAAACTGTCGCTTTTACAGTTGCATACTTGTGCCTCTGCGCCGCGACAGATCTGATTAAGTAAATAATATTTAATTATTAGCAACTTTATTTTTATATGAAAGTATTTTAATTGGATTAATTGCGTATTATATCATACATTTTAGTAACACATTTTTTTATATAATAGCTATCAATGGCGAGGGGTGTAAATTTTAGTTAGGCAAGCCGGTAAATTAAAGGAAGCCGATGTATATTTAGGGAAGCCGGTATATATATTTAGGGAAGCCGGTAATTTTTAGGGAATCTGATATATTTATTTAGGGAAATCGGTATAGGAGGTCAAGGTATTTCGTAATTTCACTATACATTTTGGCGATGATCTTTTTTTTAGGTCTATAAGATGTCAGAGCTTGTATTTTTGCAATTTTTCTATTTCTATTGCCCAATATTTTCCTGGCGGCCTTTTTTTTAACTCTCACACCTTGTTTGACATTGTTTTTCCGAGCTCTACATTTTCCTGACGAGCTTCTTTTTTAGGTCTCATACTAGTACTTTCAAAAGCTAGGCAAGCCTGTGGGAATCGAGTTGTATGGACGCCTCGCTACAGATAGCTAGTGCTTCTGATGTGGTCCTATTTAAATTTAGTTAAGATATGAGGAATAGTTTTTGAGCTATTCGTAATAATTTTACTTTTAAACACATTTGAAGTCGGGTTTTCTTTTTTTATTAAAATTTAACACCTAGGCGCAGAGGTACAAGCGTGCGACTGTAAACGCAGGTTTGGATTCAGTTTGTGGGTTCGATTTCTACTTCAGGAAATGTAAAAGTTTAGTATTTTCATTTCCTGGGTTTCGTAACAAGGCAAAGCGCGGCGTTGAGTTCCGCTACTCAGCACGCAATGCCTCAATTCAGTGGAAAGTGTGGAACGGAGTGTCTTAACACTAGGTTCTCGAGTTCCCTCTGCCGCCCCTGTCAGTGCGGTAATTAAAATTTAATTATGTTACTTTAATAAAAAAACCACTCGCTAGCGATATAATCGCTTTTCCATACTCACTGTTACCTAGCCCTTACTTTACACGTGGATCTAAATTTTAATATTAAAACACAAAAATACATTTCAAGTTAATAGACACGCCACGTTTTCATGAAACTACAAATAAAATGTTACGTTGGAAATAAGAATTTAAAATAATGCGTAATTAATTTTGCGGCTCGGAATTTTAGTATTGTTGTTTGGCGTGAGCTACGAATAGCCGCTTCGCATGAAACTAAGTTTAGATTTCTTATCTCGTTAAACAGTTAATTTTCTTTTTAATTTTTTTGGTTTTGTATTAAAATAATTAATATTTTAACAAAAACAGAACACGGAATTCAAATTAAATACACTCAAAAGTATTATTACGAATAACTCAAAAACTACTCGTTAGATCTTAACCAAATTAATATGAGAATCTCCATCAGAAGCAGTCTAGTTATTATATAAAAATCATCAAAATTGAGTCTCACAGTAAAAAGTTATGCGATAATAAACGTTAATATTTTATACAGTTGAGAATCTCCTCCTTTTTGCTAAGGTAGTTATAACATTTTACCTTCAGTAATTAATAAAGAAGTTGTGTGCTGAAAAAAAATATTAATTTTCTTCCTGAAGCTATCGTGGCGCAGTGGAACAATGGAAAATTCCAGCTGAGGCAATGTGTTTTTGCTATCGAATTCGGATTTAAGTAGAGAACGGAGTGTCTAGACACTCTCTGTATAACCTGCTATACTGAAATGAACGTGAAGCTGGAATCTAATATACTTACATAAAAATTATTTATAAGAATAAAAATATTTTTAAAATGAAAAATTATTTTCCCTGCAAACAGACATGAAATTAGGTTCAAATATTTAACAAAAGATTTAAGGAGGAATCCAACGGGAACGAGTATGAAATGGTCGGAGCATTTTATGAAAATCCGTGCTTTATTTCTCGGGAGATCATAAATTTAAATAAACATTCATAGTAGCTCTTAAAATCTATGTTTGTATGGTTATGGGGGAACTCTAGACTGGCAGGATATGACTAATTATGCGGTAGTGAAAACTGACTTTGCAAATGTTAGTGAGAAGAACATTTAAAGTGATTTTTTTTAGCTTCACGCTGTATCCCGGACATAGTAGGGTAGACAGATGGAACCTGAGAACCTAGTGTTACGACACTCCGTACTCTTTTAACATTTCCGTTCCCCATTTTCCGCTGAATTGTGGCATTGCGTGCTGATTGGCGGAACTTAACGCAGCGTTTTGTTTTGTTACCAAAATAAATTATTATACTAATTTACGATTTTAAAAGATTATATTTTTTCTAAAATATTTTTTGATAAGAATAACACATTTTCAATTTAAACAAATCATGCTTTATCCCACATAACACGGTAGTCAGAGAGAGTCTAGACAAGATTCAATGTCAAGACTGTCTATTTTCGCATTCGAGACATTGCGTTGAGTGGCGAAACTCAACGCCGCACTTTAAATTGAATCGGATACTCAACACGCTCATTAAAAGCTTTACGCTGTATCCCGCATATAGCAGGGTAGGCAGAGGGAACCTGAGAACCTAGTGTCAAGACACTTCGATCAATATAAGCGAATGATCTAAAACCGAATACTATATGAGTAAGCTCTTTAAGAAAAGATAATTACATAAGTTATTGTCTTAACAGTCCCCAGTAGAAACGATTTGTGCCAGAAATATCAAACCAAATTGTCGAAGCATTCAGAACATATCGATTAAGATATCGGTGAGGTATTCAATAATTCCTTGAACATGCCAATTGCCTGTGGAATTTCATTTAGTAAATTTTACGCGATCTTCTGTTATATTAACTTTTACTATATGCATAGATTATCCTGGTTTTTATTATAAATGTGAATGTTAGGTCGTTTTCTACAATTTTTTCGGTTTCCTAAATGAATTGGTGAGTGCAGAAATAACGTAAGTCCGGATTTTAAAATTTTGCAGGAGGGAGAAAAACATCACGCAACTTACCTTTCTAAGGTAGTTTAGATCGATTACAAACTTTTGCATTTTTTGTGACTTACGTTGTTTCTGCACTCACCGATTCAAGTGTGTGTGTTCAACTTTAAAGCATCAAAAATATTTAATAAGTGACATTCTCTGTTGCCAAACGATTGTTCTTAGACATATAGTTTTTAGATAGCAGCTTGTAAAAGTCTCTCTACAGTGAACCACAAAAATAAGTTGTAACGAACGTATAAGAATTTCGACGCAGCTCAATAGGAACGCATAGCCTAGCGGTCAGAATGCTTGGACGGTTTCCAAGAGGCGTGGGTTCGTGTCCCGCTGCGTTCAAATTTTTATACGTATTCTAAATAAAGATCTAGTATTTTGTTAGGTGGTAGGAGGTTCGTCCTCCGTCTGGCTCGCGACCACTATCATGTCAAAGACGAACCGCCAAATATCTTATGATGTGTTCCGGTTCGATGGCATATAAGCCAGATTTTCCCCTTTCCCACCCATCCTTTCCCTAAAATGTAGTGGTTCCGATAGCGGACTACTACATTGTCCTCCCCTTCCATTTGTATCCTCTAGGTTGGCAACGCATCTACAACGCCTCTGGTGTTGTAGATGTCTATGGGCGAAGGTAACCACTTACCATCAGGTGGTCCTTCTGCTCGTTTGCCGTCCGTTATCAATAAAAAAAAAAAAAAAAAAGTAAAAATAAAGTAAAAAGTATCTAGTTTTATATGTATCCCATTAGTACTGTGGTTAGTCACTTACTGTTCAAGCAATGGGTACTCATTTTCTTACTAATATTACGTGTGTTTTTTTATTGTTTGCAATAAATCAATCAATCAATTATCAATGCATGCTGTGTCTGCATAGAAAAAAATGCAATCGTTTCTACAATAGTTGTAATTTTATTGTTTTATTTTGTATTTACATGTTTACCGATTGTAATTTGTTTAGTGGACCAATAAACAGAAAAATAAATAAAAATAAATATTCTATATTATATATCTTCCCCGTCTTCATCGTCATCTCCACTTTCAGCATATTAGGAATATTGCATACTATTTAACGGAACTGTATCCTATTTATTTTAACACAAAAAAAGATTTAAGAACCTAAATCTAGACGTAACTGTTCTTTAAACAATGTAAGCCTAAATCCATCAATTCTGGAAACCTTTTAGTTAGCGCACAATGTTTGCCTTAACTTAGACCGTTAAACATTAACAACTTTGTAACTATAAACCCATATAAAACTTTGAGGAAGACCGTGATCTGAATACTGAACCCTCGAAAAGGTCATTTAAACAAGATTTAATATTATGTATTGTTAACAAGATCTTAAGAAAGGTTTTTTTTCATTTTACTATTTATTTAGGATGATTCAACGTAATGATTATTACAAAAACCGAACTTAATGTAATTCTTCTTTTTCTTTAGTCGTTTTCCTCATTCCATAGGTTTGTTCCTGTAAAGGTCTGCAAAAAAATGAAATTTTAAGGCGCTTAGAAGACATAAATGCCGCAATGCCTCAATTCGGCGGAAAGTAGGGAACGGAATTGTTGAAAGAGAATGAAGTGTCTTAACACTAGGTTCTCTGGTTCCCTCTGCCTATCCTGCTATATGCGGGATACAGCGTGAAGTTGAACAAAAAAAAAAAGACAAAAAAATGTTACTTTAAATCAGTAGGGCAAGCAATAGTCGTATGTACTAACCTACACCCTAAAGGCCGGCAAGGCATTTACAACTCCTTTGGTGTTGCAGATGTCCATGGGCGAAGGTTACTTACCATCAGGTAGTCCTTCTGCTCGTTTGCCACCATTCCACTACAATAAAAGAAAAAAAGCACGAAAACTTGCGACACTGGCATTTTGTATGGGAAAACGCTAGTTCCTCTTACGCACGGTAGGGGCGCTGTTCATTTCCCATACAAATTCTTTCGATAACGATACGAATAATTTGTCGCTTATTTTCGTGCTTGCCCTACCGAACCCAAGCCGTTAAATAAATGAATAATAAAGTAAAGAAATAGAATATAGACATTAAAACATATTACAAAAAAAAAAAAAAATCTGTGATTGTAAGAAATTAAAAAAATTGTAAAAAGAGAAGTGTTTAAAGTTGTATGAAATTTTATATCTTCTAATACATATAAAACGCTTACGTTCCTAACTGACCGACAGACAATATACCGGCGAAAGTACTGGAGTAATGTCATCATCATCAATCAAAGGAAGTTACTGGCACTCCCTCATCCATATTAAAACACATTTTAAATATTAATACTGCATTGAATGGGACTCAAACCTACACTTGTCGTGTCCCCGCAATAAGGTCCCAATTGCGTAAGAACTGCCTCAATATTCAATACATTTTCATCCCATCTCAGCATCCAATACAATTTCAATTTATAAGCGTTGTTGAAAATTCAAAGAGAACTTTGATAGAGGCGATCGTTCTATCACATATTTTATATAAAAATAACTTTAACATTAGTTCGAAAATAATGTTCTTATATTCGTGAATACGGTGGCAGTGGGTTTAAATCCTGTTAGAATTGTTTTAATTTGTTATATTGGCTTCTTTTTCTTTAGCTTCACGCTGTATCCCGCGCATAGCAGAGTAGGAAACCAGAGAACCTAGTGTTAATACACTTCGTTCTCTTTTAACATTTCCGTTCGCCGTTATAACATACTGGCACTCATCATTTTTTTTTTAGATGGGCAAAATATATAGCAATACTCGTTACTAGCTTTTTCGGTTTCACACTTTATTTCCCAAAACAGGTCAGAGAGAAACCAATGCCAAGATACTTCGTTCTCCACTTCCACCTGAAATCGACACGAGAGAGAGGTGGAACTTTATACCGTGTTATGTTTTAGTAAAGTGGTGATAATAATTCAAATTGAAACGAATGATTTATTTCCCTGAATGGAAATCAAACCCAGAACCAATCGCGCTTAGAGTCAAACGTCATCTATTCTACAGCGCTACGATGGCCCCGTTACCTAATTTAAAATAATAAAGGAAATATCTACGTGAAAAATATTCAAAATTTCGTCACAACGATGTCAAGAATATATCGCTTCTTAAACTGAATCACATTGTATGGTTTGCCAATTCAAATTGTTACTGAAATCGCCGGAAATAAACCTATAGTCCGAATGTAAATAATGTTACACCTAGCAGTCGCTCGCCGTGACGTTGGCAACACTCCAAAGTATATTATAATTATCGTCATTTTATACCAACGAACTGTTATTTATTTCTTCGCGCATATTCTGTTTTATTTACAGGTATAATAAATAAATATAGAACTGTATGTATATGTCACATACAAGAGAAAGTTCACACGATATTTTTTTTATATAATATTTCTTTCGTACTGATTATTTTTTTAATTTTCATGTTTTTTAAACGCCTATCGTGGCGCAGAGGCACAAGCGTGCGACTGTAAACGCGACAGGTTGTGGCTTCGATTCCCACTCCAGGAAATAGAATTTTTCATTTCCTGGGTTAATAACAAGGTAAAGCGCGGCGATCAGTTCTGCCACTCAGCACGCAATGCCTCAAGTCGGCGAAAAGTGGGGAACGAAGTGTCTTAACTCAAGGTTCCCTCTGCCTACTCTACTATATGCGGTATACAGCGTGAAGCTATGTATATCTGTATGTATGTATTTTTTCGCATTGTAGCTAAAAACATCTACCTCTTTCGTATAGCTTTGCACTTTTTCTTCATTAATTTATCTTCCAGTGTCAGTTGACGAATACAATACTGTTAGATTAGGTAATTTGTTGACATCTCCAACGGAATATCTATTATATTCCGTCGGAGTCCGTCGTTCCGATTTCCATAATATGAAACACGTTTTACTAATAGTACAGAGTGAAATAAATAATAGAAAATAAGACCATCGTGGCGAAGTGGTACAGGGTCTGCCTGCACACGCGGTGGCTGTGAGTTCAATCCCTAGTCAAGGGAATGATTGTATAAAACATTATTTGAGGTCCGCCACTCAATACGCAATATTACGATATTCTTTTCAAATTTGGTTAGGAAGAGAGGGGAGCGCGGACAGTGGAGGTGAGCGTTAATGCACATTTTTAAGGGGCCCCTTAAACCTACACTTAGGTCGTAAGTCCCAGTCACTCTCCAAACTCCCCTATCTGCAACATGATGAGCACGTTGAATCCATGGATTGCTAAAAAATTTCTTCTCAGATGTGTCTTACGACTTACTTCTCTCTACAAACACATGAAGCTTTTTTTTTTCTTTTTTTTTTTTTATGGAAAGGACAAGGCAAACGAGCGTTCGGGTCACCTGATGGTAAGTGATCCCCGCCGCCCACGGCCCCGTGTAACTCCAGAGGAGCTACAGGTGCGTTGCCGGCCTTTAAGCTAAAAAATGTGAAAAGATAAAACATTAAGACAAAAAGATATTTTGGTACAATTTTTTTTTATCTACTGTGTTAATCTTTTAAGTATATGAAGTACTTTGTTTATTCATTTTAGTCTCTTAAAGCACTAAAATAATTTTCAATCATATGACGTATAAACAAATATGTATGTACGTACGTGATAACGTTATCCTATTAAAATTTATTTAGATTTGTATGAATTTAGTTAGTTATTTGAGGAACGTAGACCTATTCAAAAAATTGAAGTGATTTGTGCTCAACTGGCACGTTCCAAGCGCCATATCTAAATAACTGAACTGAATTGAATAAAAAATACGTGAAAGATTGATTATCATTGCCAAAACAGTGAGTGAAATATCTAAAGAAAATTCTTGATGATTTGATATTTTAAAATGTTAAAGTGTTATAAGTGTGATTGATAGTTTTAAGAACTATTATATTATTAGATTAAGACGACAGAAATTTTGTCTCTCTGTCGTGGCGCAGAGGCACAAGCGTGCCACTGTAAACGCGACAGGTTGTGGGTTCGATTCCCACTCCAGGAAATCAAATTTTTCATTTCCTGGGTTTGGTGACAAGGCAAAGCGCGGCGTTGAGTTTCGCTACTCAACATGCAATGCTTCAATTTGGCGGAAAGTGGGGAACGGAGTGTCTTAACACTAGGTTTCCTCTGCTTACCCTGCTATATGCGGGATACAGCGTGAAGCTAAGTTAGTTTATTCAACGAATTGTATCTATAGAGACCACCACTATGTTGTAAATTTTTTTTTCGACTAAGCTTTAGTAGCGGGTTTTCATCGTGTCGGTGGACTCTTTGATTTTGTTAAGTGACATTTAAAATTTAGTGCATTGGTGTAAGCAGTAACAAAAATATAATATTTTTTATTAGACTAACAAAGGTAAGTGTATATACATTACGAAAACGTATACTCCTTGATCATCCAGGTTTAAGTATGTAATTTTTAAACAAATTCGTATCATGTGATCTTTTTATATAGCTTTTTCACGGGTTTCCCCAAATACCAGAGTCGACAGAAAGAAACTAGCGCTAAAACATTACGTGTTGAAAGTGCGAGAAAGGATAATAAAATAAATATGACCATTCTCTCGAGTGAGAATCGAACCCACAACCTGTCTCGCTTACAGTCAGATGCTTTTCCACTGAAGTTAATGAAAAAAGCCTTATCCCTTTATATAATAAACACAAAAGTTTAGTACGCACAGTTCGTGTAATGACGTTGAAAACTATCGTAAATTCATTGTAGCCGCGGGATGGTCGGTGCACTTGACGTGTTGCGCTCAAAGCGTCACTGAGGCAGGTACTTGATAATAAAGTGCAACGCAACTAACTCTAAATTGTATGGCTTTTCTTTTTTTTTTTTTATTGATAACGGACGCCAAACGAGCAGAAGGACCACCTGATGGTAAGTGGTTACCTTTCAGACATAGATATCTACAACACCAGAGATGTTGTAGATGCGTTGCCAACCTAGAGGATACAATACTGATGGTGGGGACAATGGGTAGTCCACTATCAGAACCACGCACTCACATTTTTAGGAAAGGATGGGTGGAAAGGGGAAAATCTGGCTTACATGCCATCGAACCGGAACACATCATTAGATATTTGGCGTTCTGCTTTTGACATGATAGTGGTCGCGAGCCAGTCGGAGTACGAACCCCTTATCTGCCAGTATTTAGTGAATTTCTTAAATTTTGGACAGTTTAAGAAATATTAGGCGATGGCTTGATGATCCAATGGCCAAATATTGTTAAAGAACAGCAAGGAAAAAAGCATAACATTTTTAATAAAAGCTTTTGAAAAAACCAAAATTGTACAAATAAAATCAATATACTCTGTACATATTAAATTTATGTTGTACAAGTTTCTTTAGACTGTAATACATTACTTGCTGGGTGCCCGTCAAAAAGTTGCATAAAGAGGAGTTTGAGAGTGCCTAGGCCTTATTTAATCTAGGTGTAGGGTTAAGGGTCCCTTTAAAATGCGCATTAACTTTCACCTCCACTGTCTGAGCATGGTACTTATCCTGATTACGTAGTAATCTTCGGCTGTGCATTGTCTGTCTGTCACTCAGTAATGCAATAGATTTATACGTAATATATATGTTTTTTCCTTTTTTTTTAACTTCAAGCTGTATCCCACATATAGCAGGGTAGGCAGAGGGAACCTGAAAACCTAGTGTTAAGACACTCCGTTCTCTTACAACAATTCAATATATATGTTATGACCTAAATTATGATATTTTCACTTTTGCCCATCACAAAGTTAGCATAGAAAGTCAGAAAGTCCAGAAACATTGCACTAATACGAAAGTAGATATAGTTCATATCTTCACAAAGCACAAAGGTGAATCAAAGTTGAGCTTCAATCAGTTGAAATATGCTAGCTACGTAGGCTGTGCTGGTATAGACTGGCCGGCTGGTATAATTGAGGTAATGCTATTAGTGCCAGTGAGAATTCAATATGCCAAGCCGTGGTACGAATAATCCGATCCTAGATTTTGTATGCTATAGCGAAGCTCGGTCGAAAAATGATGAATATCTTTACGATACTCTTATTCAAGCCGCTTCACATGGCTTTTTATATAGCAGAGAAGAGAACCTAGTAAACACTAGATTTTCGCTTTCCGCCCGAATTTGACACATTGCGTGTTAAGTGATGAAATATATTATTTATTTAACTTAAAATCCTAAGATCGAATCCACTGTAAGAGATTTTCATATTCAAATTACAGTACAGTTATTATTATCAATAGTGCAAAAGGAAAAAAACACCCGTACTGCATTTTTTTGTATGTATGGTATTATGTGTATGAAATGTACTTCTAATACATTATTATAAGAAGTATATATTTTATGCACTTCTTCTTCATGTACACTATACATACATACATAGCTTCACGCGGTATCCTGCATACAGCAGGGTAGGCAGAGGGAACCTAGTGTTAAGGCACTCCCTTCCCCACTATGCTAATTTTCTTATTACTTCGTCCGCACAATTTTCATAAAAATAGATCTAAATTTTTCATTCGAGTTTTAATTCAGTAATTATAAAGTTAAGTGTTATCCAAATATAAAAATATATAGAGAAAAAGTTCAAATATTTATAGAAGATTTAGTTATAGTTAATATCATTACGTCGGAAACGTTAACGATGCAATATCGTTCAATTTATCTTTCGGTAAGTAAAAAAATGACACACTCCAATAGCTTTCGGTCCATTAGGGTTGATTAGCTTTGAAGTAATACTCGAATTTCAATTTTGTTACTTTGCTGACATTTTTACTTTTTTTATTTTGTCTTTTTTTTAAATGGATACAGTAAATAACATTACAACAAGTAATAACAAGTAATGTGACATTCGTTACTTATTTATGACTATGATGATATGACTTTTGTATTTTCGATATCGTGCGTCATTGTGGCGCAGGGAGACGGCGTCTAACTCTAAACGCGTTTGGTTATAGGTTCGATTCTCGTATAGGGGAATGCTCATATTTAAATTATTGTTTTTTCTCTGCTCTTGAATTAACAATGAACGAATGAACAAACAACGAAACGAATTTACTTGATCTAGAATGTTATTTCTATCTGAAATATTAGAACAAGGTATTTCTTAAAAATATTTTGCTAAAATATAATGAACAATGAACAACCATGAAAAATAACGTATAATAGAAAACCGACTTCAAAAAATGCACTTAAAAGTATAATTAGTACGTACAACTCAAAAACTGCTCGTCAGATCTTAACTAAATGTAAATGTGATTACACCAGTGACATAAGCTATCATATTAAAAAAATATCATCAAATTATGTTTATCCAGTAAAAAGTTGTGAGGTCATACACGTAAAAAAATGCAGTCGTTTTGAGAATCTCCACTTCTTTTTTGAAGTTGGTAATAAAGATTAATTTTCACGTATTTTCATTGTCCCTTCGTGCCCTGAATTGAGGAAGCCAAGGGCCAACCATTACAGTTACAGCGAACCTCTTTCGCTTCATCCACTGCCATCAATCTACTCATATATGGCCTCTAGGGAGTCTTTATGCTTTTACGTGACCTTCACATATTTTTAAAGGACAATCGAAGTGTTCTTTTTAGCTTTATTACTAACTCTCGCATTACTTTCTGAAATCGATTTTATTAGCTTCACGCTATTTCCCGCCCTTAGCAGGGTAAGCAAAGGGAACCAGAAAACCTAGTGTTGAGACACTCCGTTTTCCTATAACATTTCCAGTTGCTACCAGAGCAAGGAAATAAAAATTTTAATATTTACAGTCACACGCTTGTGCCTCTACGTCACGACAGGCCTCAACACATAAAATAAGTGAAAATTTATCAAAAAAGAACACCGACTTCAAACAAAATGTATAAAAAAGCTAGAAGTAAAATTAGTACGAACAACTCAAAAACTACACGTCAGGTCATACCAAACTTTAGCTATCACATAAAAAAAAGAATCATAAAAATTCGATCATCTAGTTAAAAGTTATGTAAAAAGGTACAGCGGAACTGATAACTTCATCAATTTTTTTTAAATTGATTAATCGATTTTTTTTGCCGGATTGAGACATTGCGTGCTGTGTGGCGGAACTCAACGCCGCGCTTTGCCTTGCTACCAGACAAGCACAAATAGTTAGTTCGCTTAAATGAATTTAAATTATAATTTAATAATGATTTTTAAATATTTTATTAAATATACCAAGTAATAAAAATATGAATTCATATAATTAGCTTCCGCAAAAGATTTCCCAATAGCAAAATAAATTTACGTACTTTAACCGCTCAACCCTGAAAGTGACTGATGACCCGTTTTACATGTAAGGTTAGCACTATTATTATTTTAAAATGTTCATATTACACAAGTTAAACAACTTTAGTATTTTCATTTCCTGGGTTTGGTAACAAGGCAAAGCGCGGCGTCGAGTTCCGCCACTCAGCACGCAATGTCTCAATTCGGCGGAAAGTGGGGAACGGAGTGTTTTAACACTAAGTTCTCAGGTTAAAAAATATTAGACTTAAAATATTTGAAGCCAACGTGGCACATTACGATAACGTCTGACTGTGAACACGATTGGTTACGGGTTCGATTCCCACTCCGGGGAATGATTATATTTAAATTATTTTCATTGAGACATGTCATTGATTCATCGGCGTTGAGTTTCGCCACTCAACACGCAATGCCTTAATTCGGCGGATAGTCGGGATCGGAAATCTTAAGAGAACGGAGTGTGCGGAATTATTTCCATACCCCTAGGTAACAAGAAACGCAGCGTTGAGTTCCGCCATTCTTCAACACACAATATCTTGGATTTCGGCAGGAAGCGGAGCGCTGAGTATCTCTCAGATTACCTTACTACTTGGGAAAAAGTGTGAAGCTGAAAAAAAATTTTTTTTTTCAACTTCACGCTGTATTCCGCATGTAGCGGGGTAAGCAGAGGGAACCAGAGAACCTAGTGTTAAGACACTCCATTCTCTTTCAACAATTCCGTTCCCCACTTTCCGCCGAATTGAGGCATTGCGTATTGAGTGGTGGAACTCAACGCCGCGCTTTGTCTTGTTACCAAACCTAAGAAATAAAAATATTAAATTTTACATTTCCTGGAGTGGGAATCGAACCCACAACCTGTCGCGCTTACAGTCGCACGCTTGTGCCTTTGCGCCACGACAGATGTTTACCTTATTATTTTTTAATTGTTACGTTTTTATTGTATATATTGGTAATTCTATTAACAACCCTGGCGTATTATGGCCGTACTACAATATCGTTAATGGGATTTCAGGCTGCATTTTATATTATGGGGTAATGTAATGGGTGATTGCATTAGCTATATTAATGCAATTTTCAAGATTACCTTCGCGTCGTCAACGAACTTTATTAATCTTGGAGGTACTTAAGAATCATTTCTTTAAAACCATTGTGTGTTTAAATTTTTAACAAAAATTTTAACACACAATGGTTTTAAAGAAAATCAACATAAAATAAAACCCACAAAAAAAATAGTTACGAAGAACTCTAAAACTACTCGGCAGGTCCTAACTAAATTTAAATTAAATGAGACGGCACCTAAAGCACCAACGTCTGCTAGAATAAAGAATGATCAAAACTAGTTCACTCAGTAAAAAGTTATAAGGTAAGTAACAGGTAAAAAGACAGTTAAAATGAGAAATTCCTCCTTTTTTTGAAGTCAACTTATCAACTTATTCACGCCTCATACGAATATATATAAAATAAAATAGCTTGATAACCGATATATTTGCGATTTTGAATTACATTTCAACCAGTGAAACGATATGAACGTCTATATATAAACACTTGACAAAAACTTTGTACCCCTTTTTATAAAAATTACGCGGACGGAGGAGCATGAAGTTTGGCACCCTTATAGTTTATATAGAGGAGTGCAGAATGCTAATATTTTTTTTAAATAACGCATAAAAAGCATATAAAAATAATAAAATAAATGTTACACACACTACCATGGTTTGACATCCATGTTTATATAAAGTGACATATATATACATTGCTAAAGACAACGCGTTGTTAACGCGTCAACGGGGACACTAGTTCATACAAATCGTTAAACAAAAGTGTATTTTATTACAAAAATTAAATCATTATATATTTACACGAAATATGTGTTTCTTTTTCTAACAAAAAGTAAAGGATTTCCCCTTATTTTTAGAAATGTTGTCCCAACGGATTACGGTTAACCCTGTTTGAATACGCTTACATGAAAAACTTTTTCATTACATTTAAGGATTTGAAAGGATCTAAACATTTCTATTTTGCCTTACCGTTGTTGCTTTTTGTTAATAGGATAATATGGGTGGAATTTAAATGTTGTAATAAATTAACCTTTTTTTATTCAATATACGATTAGATTTATGCCTCATTTCGGCGGAAAGTGGGCAACGGAGTGTCTTAGGTTCTCAGGTTGCTTCTGCCTACCCTGCTATATGGGGGATACATCTCGCATAACAACGTAATATATTTTATAATTTATCTCATTTTTTTTGTGTTAAATTAAGAATTAATTCGTTTATTTTTTGTTTAAAATTCTTTTTTTTTCTGTAATTTTTCAGTACTTTTTTTGCCTAGTTACTTTATTTTTATTACAATAAGCATTGTTTTGTTTTCTTTTTTGTTTTAATTTGTTTAGATGTTGAGTGAGCAACATTTTTATTCTATTTTCATGATGTGTTAGCCGGTAATTGAGACGTGCTAAGTAATAATATAAATATATATAGAGTTAGTTACAATATAAATTTTATCATAGTATGTAGCGTTGGCTTTCCAATAAATAAATAAAAATAAATAAATAGCAGGGTAGACAGAGCGAACGTAGTGTCACAGATCTCGGTTTTCTGCTTTCCACTCGGAATTCGTCGAAACGAAATGTCGATTTCAAGCGGAAGGTAGAGAACGGTATGTTTTGACAGAGAAACTAAGGGAACTTACTTCTCTTTGACTATCGGAGAGTAAAGAGTACAATTTTTTCTTTACCTTATTACCTGTTTGCTTTCTTTCGTATATAGTACATGCAAATACTATACATGTAAGAAACTAAAAAGATAACAAGGTTAAATATGATTGAAATAATAAAAAAGTAAATATTCCCTATATTTAAACTCTAACAAGGCAAAGCGCGGCGTTGAGTTCCGCCACTCAGCACGCAATGCCTCAATTCGGCGAAAAGTGGGGAACGGAGTGTCTTAACACCAGGTTGCCTCTGCCTACCCTGCTTGATATGCGGGATACAGCGTGAAGCTATGTATATGAAGCTAACAAAGGAGTTTGACTTTATATAAATTATGGAAGGATTATTTAATCTCTACCTGTCTTAATACGTATAATAGTATATAACTTCTCTCTCGTCTCTTTCTCTTCTCTTCTTCGTCTCTTTGTTTTCTTTGACGTGTTGCTATGCGGGGAAATGCTTTATTATTTTAACTTCAATATTCTTATATCTTCAAGAAGTGTGAACGGAAATACTTTCGTATATATAATAACAAATTTATTACAGCATCCAGTTTCCTTTAGGATATATTAAATATACATGATTAAATTATAATTTATCTTGTTACAGGGGCTTCGGGAAACAAGGGTTCCAGTGTCAAGGTGAGGCTTTCTAAAATTTAATTCGCGGTGAAAACAATTTATTTAGAACAATTATTTTGAAGGTAACGTACCAGGTGCCATTATGAATTATCTTTTAACTTAGTAACTGAGGTAAGTTTGGGAAGCTTTAATTAATATATTTAATGAAAGAAAATGTAAGGAGAAAGCTTAATATTGTAGGGTTTGCGTACAAGTATATTAAATTAAAGAAATAATTGTTTTTTAATCGGCTACAAAAAAAGGAGCAGGGTCTCAGTCGACTCTATTTCTTAATGTATGTTATCACATAACTTTTTGATGGATTAACCAATTTTGATGATTCTTGTTTTATATGATAGCTAGTGTTTCTAATGTGGTCCTATTTAAATTTAGTTAAGCTCTAATGAGTTATTAGTAATCATATTATTTTTAAATCAATTTTGTATAAAGCCGGTTTTCTTTTCTTTAAAATCTAATTTCATTTTTACAACTAGACTTGCGTTTGACCGCATCAAGTATTGTCTTCGTACACTCACATTGAATCTCCCTTTGAAAACCCCAAATTGAATATATTAAGAAGTACAAACTCCGGCAATGAGATGACTCCTATCGTCTCGCTATGCGAACGAAGAACGTAGACTCAAAGCGCTTTATCCGTACACTACGAATTTCCATGTACGGTTGATATGAAGCAGAGTTCCTTAAAGTTTGATAGTGAAATGGAGTAGGAGGGTTAAGTTATGCTATTCCGTTATGTATATGAATATAGAATAGACAACACAGATACCATAAAGACAGTACAATTATCTAATAATCTATGGGTTTTGTAGTGTTAAATTTTACACCTCTAGATCAGAGGTAAGGAACCCGCGGCCCTCTAGCTATTAACAATTCTATGCGGCCCGCCAAAAGTTTATTTATGGTACTCTACAGATAGTTTCCCGTTAATATTCTAAATTTTGTTTCTCATTTTGTTGTTTTGTACACATTACAATATAACATATATTTATAATATGAATAAAATTTTAAATATTAATAGAAAGTGTGATTTTGGTTCGCCATAATGATTCAAAATTTGGTTAGGCCTCTAGTTGAAAAAGGTTGCTCACCACTGCTCTAGACACATGTACAAGAGAATAATAATTTTAATACAATTATTACTGATTTATAACAGAACCATAGTAGTCGTTAAATGTTCAACTATATGTTTTAATTTATTTTAAGTATATTTTGTCAAAAATCATATTATATTACAGTATGCAGCTTCGTGGTACACAAGAGATGTCACGAGTACGTCACTTTCACGTGCCCTGGCGCAGACAAAGGCGCGGATTCAGACGTAAGTTTAAATGTTTCTTTTCTATAAATGATAATCATAAATGATATCAGCTTAGTAATAAAACGTATAATTTAGAAATTACTGGTTAAAATTATGAATTTATGAATAAACAAATTATGAATTTGATAATTTATTTATTCATAAAGCCTAAATATGTATGTATCATGTAATTTATATTGCAAGGTGTTATTCAATTTACAAACAGATAGACTTCAACCATATAATTTTAATTTTTTAGACCTTATTTTATATATATAAAACAAAAATAAGTAACGTTAATCATAAAAGATAATTTATAAAATTTGTTTTTTTTTTCAAAAAATGATGTTTGAGTACTTAACACCCTGGCCTCAACTATGTTTTTTTGTTGTTTCTATTCCCTAAAAACCATTCTTATGTTATTATTGAGTGATTTGTCACTAAAATTTTCAATACAAAATATAATACATATATTTACAAACTAAATTCCTATATTTAGTATAACAGATAAATAATATATTGTTTTCAGCGTAATTGTCAAGCTACCTATTTACCTATTATACCAGATGTCATTTATTCATTTCATTCTAATAAAAAAAATACATGTCACGATAAATTTCTTCGTGATAAATGAATCGGTGAGTGCAGAAACAACGTAAGTCACAAAAAATGCAAAAATTCGTAATCGATTTAAACTAGCTTAGAAAGGCTTGTTGAGTAGAGAAACCACCAAAATTTGAAAATCTGGACTTACATTGTTTCTGCACTCACCGATTTAAATAATGCCGTTTTTAAGCCTATTAATATGATAAAAGTGAAAGTTTATGAGGATGGATGGATGGATGCTTGTTCTTTTTTCAGGCAAAAACTGAAAAAATCTAAATGAAATTTTACAATAATATAACTTATACATCAGACCAACATAAAGTTACAATTTGTTAAGATTTTGTGTAATATACCCTTAAAATACTGCTATATGCGGAAGTTAAAAAAAAACCATCTGTAAGTCATACTGTGCAATTTACATCGTTATCGGCAAAAAGAATATAAAAATATATTTTTACAGTTAACATAATCCCCCTAATATAATAAAATATGCGTACAAAGTCGTATGCCACTTTTTATTCTACTCTGATCCATCAAATTTTCTCGTCGAGTAATTGAATAATCGACATAAATTGAATTTTCGCTGTCGAGCATCGAGCTGGTGTCTGACATATTATCTTGCGAATTATTAAGACCATGTAAAAAGTTTTTGGAAATAAACAACATATATAACAACTTTTCTCCTGTCATGGCGCAGAGGCACAAGGATGCGACTGTAAACGCGACAGGTTGTGGATTCGATTCCCACTCCAGGAAATATAAAGTTTAGTATTTTCATTTCCTGGATTTGGTAACAAGGCAAAGCGCGGCGTTGAGTTCCGCCACACAGCACACAATGCCTCAATTAACTCAACATCATCGTTCTACGCATTAATATAATCATATATTTTCCCATGTTTTTTATATTTAGTATACTAGTAAGGCTAATAACGTTAGTTGTATGCTTTCCATCCAAACTTAAATTTGCTGGTATGTGGAACTAAACGCCGCAATTTCTAATTACTTAACAGAACACCATAATATACATAATTTGTAATTATATTTCCTAAAAAAACTACCATTTTCAAGCTTTTACAATGAATTTTAATTGCTTACTAACTACTATTACTAACTGAAAATAACTCTCTCACAATCTTAGTACTGAATCAGTATTTCCCTGAAAGCCATTAAGGCTTTTTTAATTAAACTTAATGGCTCACAGTCGATCCTTCTTAAATATTTATTATTTTTATTATTCCCTTAATCCAAGGTTAGATTCTTTTAATTTCTTAATGCTAAAGTAAAACTTGAGCTTTTATTAAAAATTCTGTTTTCAACGCGTCTTTTTAGGTTAATCTTTGTGATTATGATGAACGCAATATAATTATTTTTATGGATATTTTTAATAGTAATGTATTGTTACTATTGTAATTATTATAATTTATATATATAAAGCGTATGTCGCCTTAACTTAAAAGAGTAAACGCCTGTTGTGGCGCAGAGGCACAAGCGTGCGACTGTAAACGCGACAGGTTGTGGGTTCGATTCCCACTCCAGGTAAAGGACTTTTTAATTTCCTGGGCTTGGTAACAAGGCAAAGCGCTGCGCTGAGTTGCGCCAGTCAGCACGCAAGCCTCAATTCGGCAGAAAGTGGGGAACGGAGTGTCTTAACACTAGGTTCTCTTCCTACCCTACAATTTGCGGAATACAGCGTGAAGCTATGTATGTATGTAAAAAGTATGTACGTTAGTAATATTCATTTTATAAATTTTTGGTATACACTCGTATCGTTTCACACTGTATACAGTAGGTATAGCTGGAAGGCCAGAGAGAGTGTCAAGTTTATTCTCCGTTTTCTCTACGAAATCGAGATATTGCGTGTTAATTGGCGCAACTCAACACCGTACTTAGTTATACTACGGTGGAAAAATTTAAATAATTTAATTTTTTTACTACTATAATACCTAACGGAAATGTTGAAAGAGAATGGAGTGTCTTAACACTAGGTTCTCGGGTTCCCTCTACCTAACCCATCGTTATGCTGGATACAGCGTAAAGTTAAAAAATAAATAAATAAATAATACCTAATGAAGATTAACATATTTTTTATATTTTTTTTTCGTTTAAAAATCTTAAAAATAAATCTCTTTTACAGATAAAATAATATTTGCATATAAAAAAATACTACCAAAGAATTAAAATTTGAAACCTTTCAACCAAATATTGGGACTAACTCAGTCCTTTGTGAGTGATACCAAAACTACTGTGCAATTTAATTTGATTTTATCGTGGACTGACGCCACTCGTTACTCGTTAGACTAACGTGTGGGTGACACTTTGTACTCTTTTAATTCATTTTTAGTAATTCTATTTGCCGTCTAACTTTTCTGACACTATCGGGACACAGTTGGAAAGAATTTGGCTGGCTATGTTCAATTTTAAATGTTTTTTTTTTGCAATTTCACGCTTTTTCTTGTACTAGTGTCCCCGTAGACGTGTTAACAACGCGTTGACTAGCATATATTTCATTTTATATGAACATGGATGTCAAACAATGGTAGTGTGTGTAACATTTATTTTATTAATTTAATGTACTTTATAAGCATTATTTTAAAAAGATATTATCAGTCTGCACATCTTCGTTATATAAACTATAAGTGTGCCAAGTTTCATGCTCCTCCGTCCGCGTCTTTTTCGTAAAAAGGGGTACAAAGTTTTTGCTTCACGTATTAATATATAGATAACAGTGTAGTCAAAGACACTCCGTTCTAAGCATTCCGCCCGGATTCGAGACGCCGCATACTATGAGGCGGAACTCAACGACGCGCTTTCCCTCACTGTGCCGCGTTCAATGTTTGGGTGATAATAATACTTTCATGAGTGTTTGGTATTTTCTGAGTATAGATTATAAAATACTTGGCTGTCATTGTTTGCCAAATGCTGATTGAGGTCGGATGGGGAACGAAATTATCCGTTTTAATGACATCAAACAATTGAGAAATACAGTAATAAAATAAAACTGCTGAACTATTAATTATAATTTAAAAATATAAAATAACTATTTAGTAAATTTAAAAGCTTAGACGTTTAGTACTCAATTGTCTGATGACTGAAGTTTTTTGTTAGAATACATAGTATTCGGTTTATTTATAGCTCACGTATTAATGTTAATATTAGTGAGGCCTACTGTCTGTTACTACCTGCCCGCTTCGCTCACCAATCCCTGTTTTTAATGTAAAAGAAATAAAATTAAAATATCCAGTTAACATGTGTTCATTTCAGTTCACGCGTGTAACTATAGTAACTGTCAGTCACCGTGCATGGGCTAACAAAACCCCCGGTGAAGCGGCAAAAAGCAATAGAAAGATTCAAAAAATAGAAAATTAAGAATTTCCGTTTCCTTTCTTTTTTAACTTCACGCTGTATCCCGCATATAGCGGGGTAGGCAGAGGGAACCTGAGAACCTAGTGTTAAGACACTCCATTCTCTTTCAACATTTCCGTTCCCCACTTTCCGCCGAATTGAAGCATTGCGTGTTGAGTGGCGGAACTCAACGCCGCGCTTTGCCTTGTTACCAAACCCAGAAAATGAAAATACTTCATTTCCTGGAGTGGGAATCGAACCCACAACCTGTCGCTTTACAGTCGCACACTTGTGCCTCTGCGCCACGACAGGCGTTCCGTTTTCTACCTGTTTAATTACAAGCATTTCTCACTAAATCTAATAAAAATAGCTATATCTATGGAAATAATATTATGAAAACAGAAGCTAAGAAGTACTATACCCTACAATTAACCTATTGTTTCTATATAAACTTATTGTTTCAATTTAATTAACTTTCAAGATCTCATCAACTCTATCTACATTACACCATTGTTAACAGAAACCCAAATGTTAACATCATTTGTACTATTGTAGTACATTTCATATGAATTAGGATGTTTGCTACTGCTAAAGGAACATACGCAAACGTTATTACAAGCTTTCGACATAGAGATATAAAGGTATCTTGACCCTCATCGCGTTTGGATTGCTATCTATTGTAATCAATGTATAGAAACGAATCTGAATCAATCATTCAAAGTAAAATATTGTATATTAATATACGTAATATATATGTATTTTTTTTATTTTTATTTTTTTAGCTTCACGCATATAGCAGGGTAGGCAGAGGAAACCTGAGAACCTAGTGTTAAGACACTCAGTTCTCCACTTTCCGCCGAATTGAGGCATTTCGTGCTGAGTGGCGGAACTCAACGCTGCGCTTTGCCTTGTTACCAAACCCAGGAAATATATAAATATAGTATAACACTCAAGCAGACTTTATAATAATATTATTAGGGGAAGGGCCGTTAGAGAGTTAGTGTTACCCACTTTCCTCCCAAAATCCAAGACATTGCATGTAAAGTGGCGGAACTCAACGCCGCGCTTTTTCTTACTGTAACGGGGAAATAAAAATAATTTCAATATTTTTAAAATAACATTTTTAAATAGTAACACAACAGACTACACTATTGACCTAAATATAAAAATCCATATTTAGGCAATAAAAAAACAATACAAGCCGCTGACCGCAGACATTTAATAAATATTCAACAAAGTATAATTAAAGTGGAGTACTCGATCGCGAACGTGTACACGCTACGGCGACACGCTACACTATTACTATAATTATCGCGAATATCATATAAGTATATATTTTAAAAATTAAATATTTAGAATTACTAGTTTGTAACTGTCCCCGTTGACGCGTTAACAACGCGTTGCCTTGCAACGTATATGTCACTTTGTATAAGCATGCATGTCAAACCGTGGTAGTGTATGTAATTTTTGTTTTATTATTTTAATATATATTTTTTGCGTTATTTTAAAAAGATATTATCATTTTGCACTCCTTCGCTATATAAACTACTAGCTTTCCGCCCGCGGCTTCGCCCGCGTGAAATTCGGTTATATCGCGCGACATGGTAAGGAGTATCCTATAGTCTTTCCCAAGGTCTAAACTATTTGTCAAAATTGGTTAAGTGGTTTAGGGGGGAAAGTTGTAAACAGTTGAACAATATTACATGATTTTATGTTTGACAATAAGGAACTTCCATACAAACTTTCATCCCCTATTTCAACCCCCTCTATCATTTTTTTCGCGATAAAAAGTATCCTATGTCCTTTCCCAAGTTTAGTTCTATCTTCATACCGAATTTCATCAAAATCGGTTCAGTGGTTTAGGCGTGAAAGCGTAACAGACAGACAGACAGAGTTACTTTTGCATTTATAATATTAGTAAGGA
>JAKGSA010000981.1:0-28040 GCA_033558755.1 Philaethria dido | reverse complement strand
TACTTCATTTCCTGGAGTGGGAATCGAACCCACAACCTGTCGCTTTACAGTCGCACACTTGTGCCTCTGCGCCACGACAGGCGTTCCGTTTTCTACCTGTTTAATTACAAACATTTCTCACTAAATCTAATAAAAATAGCTAAATCTATGGAAATAATATTATGAAAACAGAAGCTAAGAAGTACTATACCCTACAATTAACCTATTGTTTCTATATAAACTTATTGTTTCAATTTAATTAACTTTCAAGATCTCATCAACTCTATCTACATTACACCATTGTTAACAGAAACCCAAATGTTTAACATCATTTGTACTATTGTAGTACATTTCATATGAATTAGGATGTTTGCTACTGCTAAAGGAACGTACGCAAACGTTATTACAAGCTTTCGACATAGAGATATAAAGGTATCTTGACCCTCATCGCGTTTGGATTGCTATCTATTGTAATCAATGTATAGAAACGAATCTGAATCATTCATTCAAAGTAAAATATTGTAGATTAATATACGTAATATATATGTATTTTTTTTATTTTTATTTTTTTAGCTTCACGCATATAGCAGGGTAGGCAGAGGAAACCTGAGAACCTAGTGTTAAGACACTCAGTTCTCCACTTTCCGTCGAATTGAGGCATTTCGTGCTGAGTGGCGGAACTCAACGCTGCGCTTTGCCTTGTTACCAAACCCAGGAAATATATAAATATAGTATAACCACTCAAGCAGACTTTATAATAATATTATAGAAGGGCCGTTGGAGAGTTAGTGTTACCCACTTTCCTCCCAAAATCCAAGACATTGCATGTAAAGTGGCGGAACTCAACGCCGCGCTTTTTCTTACTGTAACGGGGAAATAAAAATAATTTCAGTATTATTAAAATAACATTTTTAAATAGTAACACAACAGACTACACAATTGACCTAAATATTAAAATCCATATTTAGGCAATAAAAAAACAATACAAGCCGCTGACCGCAGACATTTAATAAATATTCAACAAAGTATAATTAAAGTGGAGTACTCGATCGCGAACGTGTACACGCTACGGCGACACGCTACACTATTACTATAATTATCGCGAATATCATATGAGTATATATTTTAAAAATTAAATATTTAGAATTACTAGTTTGTAACTGTCCCCGTTGACGCGTTAACAACGCGTTGCCTTGCAACGTATATGTCACTTTGTATAAGCATGCATGTCAAACCATGGTAGTGTATGTAATTTTTGTGTTTATTATTTTAATATATATTTTATGCGTTATTTTAAAAGGATATTATCATTTTGCACTCCTTCGCTATATAAACTACTAGCTTTTCGCCCGCGGCTTCGCCCGCGTGGAATTCGGTTATATCGCGCGACATGGTAAGGAGTAGCCTATAGTCATTCCCAAGGTCTAAACTATTTGTCAAAATTGGTTAAGTGGTTTAGGGGGGAAAGTTGTAAACAGTTGAACAATATTACATGATTTTATGTTTGACAATAAGGAACTTCCATACAAACTTTCATCCTCTATTTCAATTAGGCGTGAAAGCGTAACAGACAGACAGACAGAGTTACTTTCGTATTTATAATATTAGTAAGGATAAATATGCCAAATTTCATGCTTCTCCGTACGCGTTATTTTCGTAAAAATTACGCGTTCTTAGGTTCACTCTGCCTACCTGCTATGTGCGGGAAAAAGCGTGAAGCAAAAAAAAGGTGTTTTTTTAACCACGCACGCCTATAATTATGGCGTCATGTGGTCGTTTACGAGGATGGACGAAGTTAAAACTTTATTTTAATTTAAATTAATTATTCGTAATTACTTATTTATTAATATGCTTAAAAGTAATTTCAGTTAATGAGCATCGTGTCGCAGTTGGACAGCACTTGAGTTTAAATACGGTGGTTGAGTGTTCGGTCCTAAAACGGGTAATAATAATCTATATATAAATACGTGAAGCAAAATTTCTCAATTCGGCGGAAAGTGGGGAACGGAATTGTTGTTAGAGAACGGAGTGTCTTAACACTAAGTTCTCAGGTTCCCTGTGTCTACCCTGCTATATGCGGGTTACAGCGTGAAGTTAAAAAAAAAAAAAAACTTTGTACCCCTTTTTATGACAACTACGCGTACGGAGGAGCATAAAATTTGACACACTTACTCGTATAGTTTATATAGAGAAGTAGTGCAGAATATTTTTTAAAAGTAATGCATAAAATAAATGTTACACACACTACCATGGCTTGATATCCATGTTTATATAAAGTGACATATACACTGAAAGCTTTTCGTGGCGCAGAGGCAAAGCGTGCGACTGTAAACGCGACTGGCTGTGGGTTCGAGTCCTACTCCAGGAAATTGGATTTTTCATTGCGCGGGGTTGAGTTCCGCCACTCAGCACGCATTGCCTCGATTCGGCGGAAAGTGCTATATACGGGACACTATGAATGTTTGAAAACCAAACGATTTTGAAGAAGAAAAAATTAACTACGTTCTAAATAATAAATTATTAGCTTATAAGACTAAGATAGTATACGAATAATATATTTTAAGCATTTATTATTAAAATTTGCTTTATCTTCCCAAGTTCACAAAAGGAATAGAAATACGTAAAATTCCTCAATTATGCAAAATGCAATCAACCTTACTGTAGAAAAACGGTCCCAATATATTAGGAATAGTTGCATTAATAAGAAACACTTTTATTACAGTCACTTGATTCATTAAGACAAAGTATCTAAAGCTAATGAAACGTATACCAAAAAGGGCTTAGCGGAAATAAGAAATTACATTGCAAATGGTAACTATTTATTTCGGCTTCACGCGTTTTCCCGCATAGTCAGGATATTCAAGACATTGTGAACATTGCGTTGAATGTGAAACTCAGCGCCTCACTGTGTCTTACCAGACAAATGAAAGAAGATGATTTAAATGTGACCTTTCCCCCGCATGGGAATCGAACCCATATCCGATCGCGTTTACAATCAGACTGCCCTAAAATAGCCCCATTTATTTATTATTTATTTATTTTTTTAGCTTCACGCTGTATCCCGCATATAGTAGGGTAGGCAGGGGGAACCTGAATACTAGTGTTAAGACACTCCGTTCCCTACTTTCCGCCGAATTGAGGCATTGTGTGCTGAGTGGCGGAACTCAACACCGCGCTTTGCCTTGTTACCAAACCCTTTCATTTAGTTATCTATATCCCATCTAACCTTAATATAATACTGTTAATTTGTACAGTTTTCATTCACCTTTTTTAAACTACTAGCTAACATTTATATTTGCGTATAAATAATGAAATGTAATGTAATTTTATCAACCAGATGGGAGCAAAGAAAATATTTAAAAATTAAACATACCAAAACGAGGGGATCGAAGTAATAACCAATCAAGCTTTTTAAATTCACTCTTTGGTCTACATTTATGTAAATTTTCTCTATGCTATAACAAAAGAACCTTATGTTTAGACACTCCACTCTCCGCCGATTTGCTAAACCCAATTTATATAAGTTTACATATTCTTTATAGGAAACCGCTAACATCTTTGGTAGGATATAGAAGCGTTTTTATTTATGAATAAACAATGTTTCACAAAAATAACAATGATTGATGGACAATATAACATAAACGATATTTTGTTATTATTCCCAGTTTATCTTATATAAACATAATATTTTGTTTTTTCTCTATTATGATGAAAATAGAATACTCTCTTGAATTTTCTAGGAATCGACCTGAAAATCGATATAGTCGGTAGTGGAAATTCCACATGTTCGCATATAACAGGGTCGTCAGAAAGAGCCTAGTGTTAAGACACTCCGTTCTCGGTTTTCAGCTAGAAATTGAAACATAGCGTGTTAACTAACGGAACTGAATGCTTTGCTTTTCTCCGAGTGGGGACCGAACCCACTACAGTTATGTTTACAATCATTATACCACTATGGCTTTGTAAACGTGTTAACGCGATTGGTTGTGGGTTCGATTCCCATTCGGTTTGATTAAATTCAAATTATTTATTCGCTCTGGTACACCCAATATCTCAAATTCGAGCAGAAAACGGCGAACGGAGTGTCTTAACACTAGCTCTCTCTCTATGAATTGTATTATAATTTGTAAGTTACAGCAGAGAACCTAAGTTACTTTTTTTTTAATAAAACATTGAGACGAGACATAACGCCATTTCTACATACATTTTTTTTCTTTTTTTTTTTTAACTTCACGCTGTATCCCGCATGTAGCGGGGTAGGAAGAGGGAACCAGAGAACCTATTGTTAAGACACTCCATTCTTCTTCAACAATTCCGTTCCGCACTTTCCACCGAATTGAGGCATTGCGTGTTGAGTGGCGGAACTCAACGCCGTGCTTTACCTTGTTACCAAACCCAAAATGTTCTACATACATGCATAACAAATTTCTATATAAAATAAATCTTAAGAGCCAATATGAATAATAAACGTGCTAATGTAAATACACTTTGATGTATGTTAAAACATCACTAAAAGCGTGTTGCTCATACGATGTAATTAATTACAGAGGACACGTATTAATTAAAGGAATGGAAGGTTGCGTACTAGAAATAAAAATAAATATAAAAAGGAAAGATATACTTGGTAATATTAGAATAATTGTGAATTTTACTTATAAATGTTCATTAAATTATTTTATAAAGTACATACATACATAGCTTCACGCTGTATCCCACATATAGCAGGGTAGGCAGAGGGAACCTAGTGTTAAGACACTCCGTTCCCCACTTTCCGTCAAATTAAGGCATTGCATGCTGAGTGGCGGAACTCAACACCGCGCTTCGCCTTTTTACCAAACCCAGGAAATGAAAATACTTAACTTTTACATTTCCTGTAGTGGGAATCAAACCCACAGCCTGTCGCGTTTACAGTCCCACGCTTGTGCCTCTGCGCCACGACAGGTGCATATTTTATAAAGTACTAGCTATATACCGCGACATATTTTTCGTGAACTATAAAAAAAGTTTTCATAAAATAAAAAATAAATTCTTCGTGCTCTCCTACACTTCTTTTTTTCTATGGCCAGTAGCTTCGCCCGTATGTTTTTTTGATATGAAGATGGCAGTATGTTTGTGACCCATTCACGCAATAACCACTGAACATGAAAAATATGAAATTATTATATTATTGGGCCATTACGTTCAGCCATATCACGACATCATCAAGTTAAGCACAGTGTTAACCACGTGATAAATGACACATATTTACTTTTTTTAAATAAAATATGTTTAAATTATTAAAATCTTCCCCAACTCAGCAAACAATGCCTCAATTCGGCGGAAAGTGGGGAACGGAGTGTCGTAACACTAGGTTCGCTCTGCCTTCCCTGCTATATGCGGGATACAGCGTGAAGCCATGTACGTATGTATATATTTTTTTAACTTCACGCTGTAACCCGCATATAGCAGGGTAGGCAGAGGTAACCAGAGAACCTAGGGTTAAAACACTCCATTCTCCTTCAACAATTCCGTTCCCCACTTTCCGCCGAATACCGTATGTTGTATGTATATATGTAAAATCTCCCCCAAATTATTGACCATAAGGAAAATTGTAACTTACAACAGGTACCCTTTTTTCGAATACCGTTAAACTAACTTTTACCGAATCTAATAAAAAGTTCTCTTAACGTAGACATTATTGATGAAGTTTTTTCTCCTAGTGAGGAAATATTTACAGCGGTAAATAACTTTGTTTTTGTTCTTTTTACATTAAAAAGTTTTGTTTTAAAAGACTTTTATTAAGACAGCTTTTTTAATATATAGGCTGTTTAAATTATATATGTTAGAAAGCTTTTTTGTTCTTTTGTATTTAATAGCGTTACAATTTTTTGTGGAAATTTTGGTGGGTGTTTTATAAATTTTGTAAATCTAGGGTCAATCAACGCCTGTCGTAGCGCAGAGGCACAAGCGTGCGACTGCAGGTTGTGGGTTCGATTCCCACTCCAGAAATTTAAAAAGCTTAGAATTTTCATTTCCTGGGTTTGGTAACGAGTCAAAGCGCGGCGTTGAGTTCCGTCACTCAGCACGCAATGCCTCAATTCGGTGGAAAGTGAGCAATTGAGTGTCTTAACACTAGGTTGCCTTTGCCTACCCTGCTATATGCGGGTTACAGCGTGAAGCTATGTATATATGTATGTATGTACAGACAAAGCGACATTGAGTTCCGTCACTCCACCCGCAACGACTCGATTTCAAGCGGATTCTCTATAGAACGGAGTGTCTTGACACTATGTTCTCTCTTACCTGTTGTACGGAATATAACGGGAAACTGCATTCTTCAAATATATTTGACCATTTTATATTTCTAATGACTATTTTTGTTGCTCTTGTGTAGCATGTGCCGTGTAAACATGTCAGTCGGGCAGTAAACACGGGGAAGCGGTAACATCACTATTAACTAAACGTCACAACATAATTCACTTTGAAAGATATCGTACGGTCCCATATAAATTTATTTTGGGTCGCCTTTAAATCATATGAGTACAAAGTTTCTGAAAATTTACACCTGTAATATTTAGGATTTCCAGCTTCCATTGATTTTGAAATCGTTTTGGTGTAATGATATAGCGTCTGATTGCAAATGGGAGTGATCGTGGGTTCGATTCTCACGTGGGGAAATTATCATATTTAAAATAATGCAAAGCAGCGCGATGTCGAGTTCTTAGAACTTCGGGCATCAAATGGACAACGTAGTGGCTTTTCACTAAGTCCTCTGTGTATTTTGATAAGAGTTAATTTCAAGTTAAAATTACTGTTTCGATAATCGTTCCGAAATCAAAAAATTGAGTAGGTTCTCAATTCGACTGTATTTTTTTATGTTTTTTTTGTATTTTACTTTTTACTGTGAACCAATTTGGACCATCAATTTTTTATATTAGAGCTAGGGCTTCTGATGTGGTGCCATTTAAATTTAGTTAAGATCGAGAACTTGTTTAATTTCGTCATAATTTTTGCTTTTTTATTAAAATTTTTATTACTATAAACCATGAGACAGATTTGATGAGACATCAAAGGCTATAGCAGACATACAATCATCTGTCTTTTTGTTCGTATGTTCATTATAAAAAAAAAATATAGCAGACATACAATCATCTGTCTTTTTGTTCGTATGTTCATTATGTGTGGTTGTGATATTAATCGCTCTTTACGAAATTTCACCGAAAATAAAATCATATGTCGACATATTTTATTCTTCACTCTTCACCCATTTAGAGACATTGATTGTTGGGTGGCGTTACTGCACTTCTCTACTTAGACCGAGACAACAAAATAAAGGAATTATTTCATATAGATATACTCTACTTAGCAATTTAAATCATAATACTAAAGATTAAGGCAGAGACACAAAATATTTAAAAATATATAGATGAATAAGTTACTTAACATGTTATTTTATAAGACAGTCATTTGAAGGACGAGTCATCACTTACGGATCGTAGATTCGAACCCAACGTCAAGGTTGTGTGAAGACAAAGATTAAATTAAAAATTTTCACTATCATTTAGTTAAAATAAATAAACCCAAAATGAAAGTAAGAATCCTACTAATGTTATAAATGCAAAAGTTTGTAAGGATGGGTGAAAAATTCTACGTTCCCCTTTTGTTTCCCGGGAGAACGTTTATATTTCAGTTGTTTTCATTTTTCCGCTCTGGTGAGTCAAAAGAGTTGACGTCTGCTACTCAACCAACATTGCATCGAATTTAGGCAGAATGTGGAGGACAAAGTGTCTTGTGTCTAGATTCTCTATGCCTTCTCTTTTCCCTGCTATGCAGAAAAAAGTCTGAAGGTGAAAAAAATATAAGAATTCTCATTATAATCTATTAATATTATTAATACGAAAGTTTGTAAGGAGGGATGAACGTTTGCTCCTCTTTCACTAAAAACGGATCTAGATAAAACTTTAAAGTACTACGTACGTTATAATAATACATACCCTTCATTCTGCAATTCATAAAGATTTTGTATGAGTTGACCATAATATAACGATAAAAGATAGATATAAAATAGTTCCCATATTCCCGACCCTTACTATTTGTCATTACAACAATGACTAGGGCTTTCAGATAAAAAGTTGTGACCTCATTCGAACGGACGGCTGTCCTAAAATAGTGCTTTAACAATGATTAATTACTTCCGCTATGTCGTTTTTTATATATACGAGAAAAATCGGCATAAAAGATTTTTGTCATCAATTCCTCTATAAAATATGATTTATATTAATGGAAAATGTTTTTTTCCCAAATAATTAAAGGGTTAATCAATTTTACAATAGTAGGTCTAAGTTATTATTAAAAACGTTATATCTTGAAAGCTAATTTTACACAAAAATTTAATTTTCATGAAAATTACAGATAAAAATCATTTAATATCATTTCCATGAAAGAAGTTCATATATTCGGTTACAGCAAATTAAAAATTGTATGTTTTTAACCGTTTATCGAACAGGACACCCGTACCCGTCACAACTTCCGCGCATGCACATATTCCTCACCGACATTCTGCGATCACTGCGGGTCGCTCCTCTACGGGCTGATCCATCAGGGGCTCAAGTGTCAAGGTACTATGAGAACGCGCTTCAACACAACTGCTTACTGCAACTAACAAACGCTTATTCTCTTACTTTCTCTTATTACAGCTTGGTGATGGCGCTGCTTATGCTTTTCTATCATCTTCTAACATCTAGCTTTCAGATTTTCATTGTAATATTTGTGTACTGGTTTTTATCATTATGTGTAGAATTAATCATGTTCTGTTTGCAAAGGCCGCGTACGCCCCTCACAAATGGAACACATGGACGTTTCTTACTCCGACTTTTTGTGACCATTGTGGTACAATGCTCCATGGTATCGCGCACCAGGGATTTAAATGCGGAGGTATACTCTTGGGTGTAAGAATGGGCCCCGGAGGAACTTATTTCCTCCAACCACCCCCTAGCGGCAGACGATACGGGATCTGCCACGTCGTGTCATAGATGTCTGCATACTGCATAATGTGTGAAAATTGTAAAGTCTAAATATTTAAAACCCTTTGCACTCGATGAAAAATAACAGCTAATTTATAAAGTCAACCAATTTAAAGCTGGAATAGAAGCGATCCTGCACGATTCAATTAATGGATGTCCATATTTAATCCTATTTCAATATTGAATAGATTGATCCAATGCTTAGGGAATTAAATTGATTTATTAAAACGTAATATTCCTTACTCTCCTTCCATACAATTGGTGTTCTAGAAAGCATTCATTGCTTGTGTGACACTTTATCGTATGCATGATCTACTCATTGTTGTCTTGTTATTTAGAACTGTGTATCTCTCATATTTCCTGTTCATATATTTTATTATAACAGCTAAGCTAATATATGGCTATGGCTTTCGTGGCATGCCTGATGAAAAAAATAACAACAAATTTATATTATTTTGCATGCTTATCGTTTTTATAACCTCTATTCTTAAGTTAAAATTGTAATTATGACTATATCCTTGTGATTTTATGGTGGGTTTCCATAATTATATGAGTTGCTTAATTTACATACAAAAACGATAACTCATAGCTTAAAAGATTAATTTTGTCATTTTAAAAGTACGGTCGGAAGGCCAAAACACAACGTGCAAATAATGAAAACAAATTTATGCACAATCAGAAGTCAATTTCACGCGCTGGTGTCCTTTATTTTTTGACCTTCCATTTTTCATAACGCGCTCGTTTTGGCCATATATATTTTTTTATATAAAGTAAATTACCGTAATAATAATTTACATTTTCAGGGTAAATTTTGTTGTGTCTTGGATTTTTTTTAATCATTAAAAATATTATTTTGCTATGGTATATTTTAAAATTAAAATTTGCTATTTTATTTTATCATTGGTTTAGAGTGTATTCCTGCTAACACTATATTAAGAATTTATCAAGGAGAGACAGAAAAACATTCTTAAATTATATTTATGAGCTTTTGAAGTCATGATTTTTGAATATTTTACTCATAACGTTCAGTTCAGTTCTTTAATTATACTCATAAAGTATTTTTGACTATTTATATAATAAAAGTGACAGTTGTATTACTCGATTGTGTATTGTTTAAAAATTCTCGCATAGAACAAAATAAAGAGAAAAAATGGACATAGCAGGATTACACCTTAAGACTACAATATTACATTTTTTCAGAAGATCTCAGCTAGAAAGTCATGATTTATATATAAATTATTTAAATAACCAAAACTGTTACTCTAATACAAATATTTTATAGCATGTGACATGAACGTGCACAAGCGGTGTGAGGAGTCCGTACCGAATCTCTGCGGTTGCGACCACACCGAGCGACGCGGGCGCATACAACTGTCTGTTTCTTGCCACGGGAATAAGCTTACTGTTGTTGGTAAGTAAAATTATTAATAAAATTATGAAATAATTGTCCCAGCACGCAAGCCTCTATCCGGCGGAAAGTGGGGAACGGAATTGTTGAAAGAGAACGAAGTGTATTAACACTAGGTTCTCAGGTGTAGAACGCATAGCTTAGTGGTCAATGCGCTTGGACGGTTTCCAAGAAGCGTGGGTTCGAGTCCCGCTGCGTTCTAAATGTTTATACGTTTTCTAAAGAGATGACTTAGGTTCTCAGGTATACAGTAGGTATACAGTACAGTATACAGCGTGAAGCTAAAAAAACAGTATTATATACTCTCGAAAAATCATCAAAAAACGTTAAATAAATTAAGAATAGATCGAAAAAAGGCATGAACAACCCTCCGTTCCCTATTTAAAACAGTCAATTAAAAGAAATTATTAGAAATTTGAATGAAGATATTGTATGATAATTGACGGAGCCCAACTCCATATTCGTCTAACGATAACATATTTGTATATATGTACGTGTTGACTGTAAACGCGGTTTTTGTGGGTTCAATCCCCATTTGGGGAGATATTAGATTTAATTTATTCTCATTTGTCCGCTTTGGTAGGTACTGGTAGATAAAGCGCGGTGTTAAGTTCCGCTTCTCAACACGTAATGTCTTCAATACAGGTAGGAAGAGAAGAAAGGAATGACACTAACTGCTAACCCTGCTATTTGTAGGATTAAGCGAAAGCTGTATCATCCATACAGTAAAAAGCACATAACAAATTGTCACAATTTTCTTGTTTTTTCATGCAAGAAAATATTAAAATTATTTCATTTTACAGTGAAGCAAGGCCGAAACTTGATCCCCATGGACCCCAACGGCCTATCCGACCCCTACTGTAAGCTCAAGCTGATTCCCGATTCGGACAATGTTAAGAAAAAAACCAAGACCATCCGCAGCACTCTCAATCCCGAATGGAATGAGACGCTCACTTTCGATCTGAAGCCGGAGGATAAAGATCGTAGACTTCTCATAGAGGTGACTTTTTGTTTTTCAAATTAAAGAAAATAAGAAAAGTACGTTACATTACGGTATTTATGAAGTGAAACACTGATTGAATATTTGTAATACGCGGCGTTGAGTTCCGCCAGTGTCTTAACACTTGGTGCTCAAGTTTCCTCTGTCTATGTATGTAATATGTGTAATATACCTAATATTTTGTATTGAAATACTCGTATAGGATAGCTTTTATGTTTGCTAAAAATTTAAAAAGTTTACAATTATGCTAATAGTCCTGATAAGTAACACTATATTCATTTCGTCCGTTTTCGTCTAGAAGCCTACTTTTCTGAAGTTTCATTTCTGCCATGTAAACTGCACACACACTTTTTCTACTTTTGTATATATGTACATATACTTTATGACATGTGCAGTATGTTTTATTCTAGAAAAAAATAATTACAATGGTTACATAAGAAAATTATTTACTTTAAGATAGAGTTATTGATATTATTACATCATTTTTTGATTCTTATAATTACTTTAATAAATTACTCTAACCTTTTAATTGCTAACCTAGTCTTTCACCACAATTTAGGTATGGGATTGGGACAGAACATCCCGCAACGACTTCATGGGTTCCCTCTCTTTCGGCATCTCAGAGGTCATGAAGGCGCCCGCCGATGGCTGGTTCAAGCTCCTCACTCAAGAAGAGGGCGACTATTACAATGTGCCGGTGCCAGAAGAAGGTGCTGACTTGGCTCAACTAAAGAACCAGATGAAGGCTACCAATCTTGGTGCTAAAAGACCCCCACCACCTCCTGACCGGGAAGTACCCCATAATATGGCGGCCGCTGATGTTATAAGAGCATCTGATTTTAACTTTATTATGGTGCTCGGTAAAGGATCTTTTGGAAAGGTTGGTTTTTTGTTTGTAATGTTTCTTAGTTTTTTAAAATAATGATATAATTATAAAGCATAAATGTTAAATATATCTACTCGTATATAACTCACTTTTAATTAGATCAATTTACATTGAAAAATTTATTGCTAGAAATTAGTATTTTTAACGGATTTCAAAAAAAGTCGAGACAAAAATTGTATCTTAATAAATTGTCAAGTATTTTATATAACCATTAAGATTAAAAAAGAAACGAAAATGCATTTCAATTAATTTTAATTTTTTTTTAACTTCACGCTGTATCCCGCATATAGCAGGGTAGGCCGAGGGAACCAGAGAACCTAGTGTTAAGACACTCCATTTTCTTTCAACAATTCCGTTCCCTACTTTCCGCCGAATTGAGGCATTGCGGGTTGAGTGGCGGAAATCAACGCCGCACTTTGTCTTGTTACCAAACCCAAGAAATGAAAATACTAAATTTTACATTTCCTGTAGTGGGGATCGAACCCACAACCTGTCGCATTTACAGTCGCACGCTTGTGCCTCTGCGCCACGACAGGCGTTATAGATTAATATAAATACCAAAATATTAAACACTGAATAGTTTTAAAAGAGTACTGTATTCTATTGTGACCTATAATTTATTATCCAGGTGATGCTAGCAGAGCGTCGCGGCACAGACGAGCTGTACGCCATTAAGATATTGAAAAAGGACATCATAATTCAAGACGATGACGTTGAGTGCACGATGGTTGAGAAACGTGTGCTCGCGCTCAGCAGCAAGCCGCCATTTTTAGTGCAATTGCATTCGTGCTTCCAGACTATGGTTAGTATTTAAATGTATTTTTTAAATATATACATACATAGCTTCACGCTGGATCCCGCATATAGCAGGGTAGGCAGAGGAAACCTAGAGTTAAGACACTTTGTTCCCCACTTTCCGCCGAATTGAGGCATTGCGTGCTAAGTGGCGGGAATTAACGCCGCGCTTTGCCTTATTACAAGAGCGAGAAAATGGAAATGCTAAATATTATTTAATATTTTCAAATCCTGGAGTGGGAATCGAACCCACAACCTGTTGCGTTTGGAGCAACATGCTTGTGCCTCTGCGCCAAGACAGGCTTTATTCCTTGTTTTGTAAAACTAAATAAGAAGTTATACCGAAGATACAGTTGAAGTAACGGAAATGTCAAAAGGGAACGGAGTGTCTTAACATAGATTCTCCGGTTTCCTTTGCCTACCCTGCTAAGTTCGGTGAAGCTAAAAAAAACTCTAAGTATACATAAAATTATTGAAAACCTTACATAATGTAATTTAATCCATATCCGATAACTTACATCTAAATGTTGTTTTGAAAACAGTCAACTTTAATAGTTTTATAACAGCTTAAATTGTATCTTCGGTATAACTGTATTTATTTTAACATAAACAAGAAATACCACACAAACAAATATTTCTACTACGAAACTTTATTTGTTCCCAACTTCTAATGTCGTGGATATACGAAAGTTTATTAGTAAAGTATTTTTTACTTGCCAACTTACTCTTAACTTAAACCAATTTGAAAGTTTCTAAAAGTTAAAATGAGTAACTTTATTTATTTTGTTTCATTTTTTTAGTTTTGTGGGTTGTTTATTAGTTTTTTACTAGTTTTTTTAACTGTTGTAGTAACTATAATAATAAAAAAGAATATAATAATAATAAAAAACGCCTGCCGTGGCGCAGAGGCACAAGCGTGCGACTGTAAACGTGACAGGTTGTGGATTCGATTCCCACTCCAGGAAATGGAATTATTCATTTCCTGGGTTAGGTAACAAGGCAAAGCGCGGCGTTGAGTTCCGCCATTCAGCACGCAATGCCTCAATTCGGCGGAAAGTGGGGAATGGAGTGTCTTAACACTCGGTTCCCTCTGCCTACCCTGCGATATGCGGGATACAGCGTGAAGCTATGTATGTAATAAAAAAATTATTTTGTTTAGATTATAAGAGTTTTTGTAGTTTTTACGATACATTTTTTTATTTTGTGGTTTTTTTTAATATAAGAACTTTTTTGAACCCTACTGAATTGAGTCTTTGCCCACGGAGTTATAACTTTTTTATTTAGCCTCTAGCCTAGCCTAGTATCAAAATACTCTGTTCTCTGCCTTTCGTCCGAATTCAAGACATTGCGACGGAACTCAATGCCGCGCTTTTTATAAGGGTACTTCTTTAACATTTTATCTTTTTCTGATCCATATGGCCCAAAATTTTTGCCACTTTTGGCATAAAACTTATTCCTATGGAAGTAGGTGTACTATTTGTGTACTATTTGAAAGGCCTTTATTAAATATATGTCTTATGGTACACTTACTTTCACAAGAACACGTTTTATATATACATACATAACTTCACGCTGTATTCCGCATATAGCAGTGTACGCAGAGGGAACTTGAGAACCTAGTGTTAAGACACTCCGTTCCCAACTTTCCGCCGAATTGAGGCACGTTTGATTATATGTCAAAAGTTTCAAAAACTTTGGGCCATGTGGATCAGGTGAAGAATCACCCAGAACATCTTGAAGAATTACCCATAACCAGAGCGGGGAAATCAAAACAATTAATATATAATTTTAACTGCTTTATCTACATAGTTGTAACTTTAATAACGTTAATATTTTTTATAGGATCGATTGTACTTCGTGATGGAGTACGTGAACGGTGGTGATCTGATGTTCCAGATACAACAGTGTGGCAAATTCAAAGAACCTGTTGCCGTGTAAGTTATATTTTTTGGAAATAATTCATGTTGTAATGAATGTATATATTTAAATAAATATACTAAATTTGCGTATAGTAATATTACCTTAACTCATTTTCTACATTTGCTTAGTAAGCAAAGGGAACTTAATGATCATACACTACGTTCTCACCTCCTTACATAACAATAAAATAATAATAAAATAGTAAAACGGAGTAATATATATATTTTTTAATTTTGACATCCGCCATTAGAACACACAACTTTTACGTGTACAATTACATAATAACCAACTGTTACGCGACTTTCTTTCAAACAAAAAAAAATATATAATAATTTTTTAGATCTATAAATTTAAAAAAAGAATGGCCCTAGTGTCTTGACACTCCGTTCCCCATATTATATGTAAATAACCAATTATATTACTTACTTATATTTTTATTTACAGCTTCTACGCCGCCGAAATAGCCATAGGCTTATTCTTCCTACACTCCCGTGGAATAATCTATCGCGATTTAAAACTCGACAACGTCCTCCTAGACCAGGACGGCCATATTAAAATCGCTGACTTCGGCATGTGCAAAGAAGGTATCACCGGTGACAAAACTACAAAGACCTTCTGTGGCACACCAGATTATATCGCGCCAGAGATCATTTTATACCAGCCGTACGGGAAGTCGGTGGATTGGTGGGCATATGGGGTTCTGCTATATGAAATGCTGGTAGGTCAGCCGCCCTTTGATGGAGAAGATGAGGAAGAATTGTTTGCGGCTATCACTGATAATAGTGTTTCCTATCCGAAGACTCTTAGCAAGGTTGGTGTAGAAAGTTTTTATATTTTTATTTTTTGTTTAATTAAAATTTCATTAAGTCATTGTGGGATAGTGTTTGTGGATAGGAGATAGGAGATAGGTTGTGGGTTCGATTCCCACTCCAGGAAATGAAAATTTTAAATAATATTTGAAGCGTTTCATTTCTTGGTCCTGATCACAAGAGCAAAGCGCGCGACGCTGAGTTCCGCCACTCAGCACGCATTGCCTCATCCGGCGGAAAGTGGGGAACGGAATTGTTGAAAGAGAACCTTGGGTAATGTAGCACTAGGTTCTCAGGTTCCCTCTGTCTACCCTGCTATAAACGGGACACAGCGTGGCTAAAAATGAGATTTCTACAATCTGAGGGTGAGACGAAGTGTGGTGTTAGAGATTACGCCATTTAACACACAATGTCTAGAATTTTAGTCGAGAGAGTGGAGGACAGGTGTTTAACACACTTTGATCTATTCTCTTTTGTCTGCTCTTTTATGCGGGAAAAATCTTGAAGCTGAAAAAAATATTCTTGATTATAGATGGATGGATGGACTTGAGGATAGATGTTTGTTCTTACACGTAAATATTACTGAACGAATCTAGATAAAACTTTACGATAATATAGTTTGCTCATCAGAATAACAAATAAGTTACAATTTAAAGATTTGTGTATTTTGTCTAAGAATGCAATATTATCAATGTATTGTAATTAAATGCTGTTGACGGCGCTCACCCGGGAGGCTCATCATAGTTGTATATTTATTGTAAAATTTACATTAGAAAAGAGCAACTGTTGAGTTTCTTCCTCACCGGTGGTAGCATCCGTTAGGACTGACACTACTGACATCTTTTGAAAAATGTCGATTCGAGGGTGCTTGTATGCTTGTATTTAAATGAGAGGTATTTTGAATTTAGTTAGTTTGCATTTGTGCGTAATTTGGCCAAAATATAACGAAAAATGTCAAATATTTTATATTATTTTTATGAATTATATATATAATAGAATTAAAATATAGTTTATGACGTACGCCAAAAAAATGGGAGTGATATTGTTACAGGATTATTATAAGTTTATGCGACTATTTCTTGAAGTTTAATCATAAATTAACAGTTTTTCTCTGTAAGCTCTGACACAATCTTGGTAAAACTTTGTGTGTTATTTAAATTTAACATGTCTATGAGGTGTATTGGGGTTAAGTAAGCGTTTAAATAAGTTTTGCGTTTGGTTTTTTTTTTTTTTATTGATAACGGACGGCAAACGAGCAGAAGGACCACCTGATGGTAAGTGGTTACCTTCGCCCATAGACATCTACAACACCAGAGATGTTGTACTTAGATTAGTTGCTATACCCTAGAGGATACTGATGGTAGGGGGACAATGTAGTAGAATCACTATCAGAACCACCACATTTAAGGAAAGGATGATGGGTGGGGAGAGGGGAAAATCTGGCTTACATGCCATCCCGAACCGGAACACATCATTAGATATTTGGCGGTTCGTCTTTGACATGATAGTGGTCGCGAGCCAGTCGGAGGACGAACCTCCTACCACCTAAAAAAAACGTATAAACGTTAAAGTAACTAATATAGTTAAGTATTACAGTAAACTTCTTTAGTAGATTGTAGGAATTATTATTCTTTAACATTGCATTTCCGCCATTAAGCACTCAATTCGGCGGAAGAGAGTGGGGGAACAAATGTTAAAGAGAACAAAATGTCTTAACCGCTAGGATCTCAGATTCCCTCTACCTACCCTGCTATGTGCGGGATACAGCGTGAAGTTAGAAAAAGAAAAAAATAAACTGGTATTATATTTCATAAAATAAGCTTTCGATAAAATGAAGCTTATACCCTATGGTGACAATATTTTAATGCCATTTTTATAATTTTATATAATCATAGGAAGCAAAAGGCAGCGTGCAAGACTTTTTCCTAACCAGAACCACTGCAAAAAGCGTCTCGGATGCGGAATGCGTGGTGAGGAAGGACACGTCCGCACTCATCCTTCTTCGCCGCATCGACTGGGCGCAGTCGAGGCAGAGACATTACAACCACCTTTCAGAAGCCTAAGATTGTGAGTTGTTTAGATACCCACTATTGATATGATATTTTTTGAAATTGTACTTGAATTTGGTAATTTCGTTCCTTAGGTATATAAAATTAAATTCATTGCTAGCGTTTTCCACGTCTGAGCGACCAGGTCAATAAAAATTATTTTAAATTTGTGTTCATGTTTCTTCTTTTTTTTTTCTTAAAGTAATATATATATTATTTTTAATTAAATTCCTTAAAATGTAACCTAGGGATTTAAATAGTATATTTTGGCCATACATAAAATAACTTTTGCATAAAGATTAGAGTTTATATGGAGAAGAAAGACTGCCAAAAAGATATTGTTTATATTTATAATAAAGCTTTATAAACACTTTAAATTAACAAATAAATATTACTACATATAGACCATATGTTTTATGTTTTAACCATACGTTTTTGTTTAAAATTACACCTGTTGTTAAGGTAGCTCGTATGTTACTATTATTTTCAAATTAGCCCATTAGGAATAAACGCCTGTCGCAGAGGTACAGCATGCACACGACTGCAAACGGGTTGTGGGTTCGATTCTCACTCAGGAAATTTCGCATTAGTATTTTTTCATTTCCGGGGGTTTGGTAACAAGGCAAAGCGCGGCGTTGAGTTCCGCCACTCGGCATGCAATGCCTCAGATTCGGCGGAAAGTGGGACGGAATTGTTGTGCCGAAACAGTGTCTTAACACTAGGTTCTCTGGTTCCCTATGCCTACCTGCTATGTGCGGGGATACAGCGTGAGGTCAAAAAAACTACTTACCGTATTATATGAGAATATAATATTTGAACTTTAACAAATTCCAGAAACATCGCAAAGACGTATCCAACTTCGACAAGCAGTTCACGCAAGAGAAGACGGAACTGACGCCCACTGACAAGCTGTTCATGATGAACCTCGACCAGACCGAGTTCATGGGCTTCTCGTTCTTGAACCCGGAGTACGTGCAACATGTTTGAGATGGTGGTGAGTGGATTTATTGTTTTCTTTTTTACTATTATATTTTAACGCTTGTCGTGGCGCAGAAGCACAAGCTTGCGACTGTAAACACGACAGGTTGTGGGTTCGATTCCCACTCCAGGAAATGAAATTTTTCATTTCCTGGGTTTAGTAATGCAAAGCGCGGCGTTAAGTTTCGCCACTCAGCACGCAATGCCTCAGTTCGGCGGAAAGTGGGGAACAGAGCGTCTTAATACTAGGTTCCTTCTACCTACCCTGCTATATGCGGGATACAGACAGCGTGAATCTATATTTTTATATTTATAAATCTTTTTAAGCTGAAATAGCAGAAGTGTAGTATTTGTGAGATACTTTTTTTTTCAGCTACGCACTTTTATCTTAATAGTAGGGTAGTCAGAGAGAGCGTAGTGTTTAGACACTTTATTATCCAATTTCCGCCTGAATTTGAGTTAGAAGTCCGTCGGAAGGAACCTAGTGTTAAGACACTCTGTTTTCCACTTTTTGCGCGAATTCGTGATATTGAGTGGCGTAACTCAATGTCAGGCTTTGATTGAAGTAAAAATATAATCATACAATAATTAATATAATTACAATCATTCCGTTTAATGCGGATTTAACCCACAAAAATCATCTACAATTCTATTTATAGAATTGAATATTATTTACTAACGATACCATTATAAAAATATATTATTTATATTTCCATTTAAAATAATATCTATGTTATTTTCTTTTCTTTCAGAAAATCAATCTGCATTGAAACTCGGCGCTGTCTTTGTGGTGGCCTCTGATACTTCATTTCTCTGTCACTCTTACGATGAAATCGTATTGCTGTCTCGCTCATCGTTCCTTCCTTTCAGATCCGAACTTGGTCCTTCGACGGTGAAGCATTTTATTTATTCCACTCAAGGAATTTGGAAGATCATTATTTGCTCATTTTCCTTCTAGTTTTTACGTGTTTTTTATTAATTTTAAATTTTAAACCTGAGTATTACTCCAGTATTGTTTTTTCCATCCGATGCGACATTTTTAATTGCAATAATTGTTTTTTTAATTATTCGAAGCAATACTAAATAGTTATAATAATATAGCTCTCTTTAATTTTTAGTCTGTATTTATTTTAAGTCGGTTTCAACAGATCATAGACAACTTCCATAAATAAATTTAAAAAAACATTGAAAATAGTTCATTTAAAAAAACTAACTGTTTTTTTTTAATATATAAATATCGTGATCTTGGGGCCACTTGGTTATAGTAACTGTTATACCTAAACAAAATGTTTAAAGTAATTTAGACTTTATTACAAAATAATATGGTTTAAATTGCTAAATACGTTGTCTCGATATAATTTTTCATTCACATATCAATGTTTTTAACTAGATTATTGTATGTCGTGTCGTGTATGGCTCTAAATATTAAGTGTTAGTCATTCATTTTAAGCTTCAATACTTTTTTTTATATATATATTATAGATCTTATAAAAAAAAACAATTTCGTCTCATGAAACTCGATTAAAAGAATCTCGATAGAAAATCGTTTAGTAATATTTATTTTTTTAATTTGCAAACGGCTGTATGAAGGCTGTCATGTTTTCATTTTCATGTTAAGTTTGTTGTGTTTTTGCATTTAATTGTCTATGGTTACGTGTTGTTGTGTGTGTGTTTAATGTGACTTATTATGTGTGCGTGTGTGTCTGTGTGTCTGTTCTTTATTTAAACGTTACGGTTATTGGAACGATAGTTAGATAATTTATTTTTTTCATACTATATACTCTGTATTTGCTATTTTTTTTTATTTTTTTTTTTAAATCATCTCAATAACCGTAAATGTCAGCGATCAGCTGTTATTAATCATGTAACTAAATAGCCTTACTAACTTTATTTATAATAAATTAACTAAAAATGCATATAAATCGTGTACTCTTGCTAGATATAAAATTGTGAATTTAAAAAGAAAAAGCAGTTGATTCTAAATTGAAAGTAATAAAATGACATTTTAGATGTTTATTTTTAAATATAAGTGTTTTCTAATGCTATTTGAAAATTACAAGTAAATTCTTTTTGCTGTAATTTTTTAATAGTTAACTTGTCTTAGCCGTTAATGTTCGGCCATGACGTTCTTCAAACTGTATTATAGATAATATAATTTTGTTTTTAGGCTTAATGTTATAATAGGAATAACATGCTGGCTCATTTTATTATTTATTAAAAAAAAGAAAAAAAAATTGTCTACAAATAATTTAAATTTAAACTACCATTTATTTAATATAAAAATTGTATTACGTAATTTTTTTTGTCTTTGTATGTTTCTATTAGAAAAAAAACCAATAGACATTTGAAAAAAAAAATATTTTTTTTTTGAAAATTTTATTAATAATAAAAAAGATCTTAAAATATATTGTTAGAATTTTGTTTTAAATGAGTCAGCATTAAGTAATAATCAGCTGGAGAGGGAGTCAAGTAGAGCGCACACGCGCCTTCCCAAGTCCCAATTGTATTACGAACACATGTATGACCTTAGCCTTACAGAAATAATAAAAAAAAAAACAATTTGTCTATTATAATATGATAACATCTAAAACCAGAGGCGACAGGTTGTGGGTTCGATTTCCCACTCCGGGAAATGAAAATGTTACTTATAAGGAATTTTTAATATTTTTATTTCCTCACTTTGGTAACAAGACAAAGCACGGAGTTGAGTTCCACCACTCAGCACGCAATGCCTCAATTCGGGGAAAAGGAGGGAACGGAAATGATAGAAAAGAGTGTATTCAGGTTCCCTCTGCCTACCCTGCTATGTGAGGGATATTGCGCAATATTAAAAAAAACAAATAACATCAAAAGTCACCTATATGAAGGAATAATAATATTTTTGTGACTAAGTCTATACATGTATTTGAAATACAACCCCACCATCCCCTACCACCCCCTTTATTATGATAAACACTTTTAATAATTGTTTTAATTTTAAATATAAAGTATAAAAATATAGACTACATTGTGGTACACCGTTTGACTGTAAAGACAATGGTTGCGGGTTCAATTCCCACTTTGGGGATATATAATTGTTTTCATCTATCGATCTGTCAAAATGAAACGCGATTACGATTTTCGGTATTTAATACGAAATGGCTTGAATTCAGAAGAAAAACGAGGAACTGAGAGTTTTAACTCTAGGTGTTTTCCAAGCAATGCAAGAAAAAGCATTAAAAATATCCAAAAAAACGTGGAATTTTGGCCTTTTTTGTGAACGATAAAAATTTATTTGGAACATAAATATTATATATGAATATAATTATTAAAAGTGTTTTACAATAATAATGATACCCAGCAACACTAGCTGATATAGTATAGCATAAGCAATGTTTGTCACTTACTAAACTATCGCGACACTACTGTTTATTTTTAACTAATATAAATACATACATTATTCTATATATTGCTTTAACATGATATAACGCAGAAGCTATATAGCGTATGAGGCCATCGTGGCAAAGGCAGTGATTGTGGGTTCGATTCCCACTTGGGGAAATTATAAATAAATAACTTATTTGTTAACCATATTCATTTATCTTATACATGTCAGTGGTTACTAACTCTCAAAATAAGTATAAACTGTTTAGGACTTAATTTTTTTTATATTATATTTAAATTATTGTTATTACTCCGGTCTAGTAAAACGAAGCCTGGCGTTGAATTTCGGGAAAGTGGTGAACGAAGTGTTTCGACACTAAGTTCTGAATAATACCCTGCCATGCGGAATACTGAGTGAAGCTCCTATATATAATAATATGTGACCAAAATATATCGAGCTTATTCTGGTAATAAGTGATAAAAATATATACAAAATAAACTTAACCGTCATCATTCACTCAACTGGATTTCATAATAACATGTATGTTTTTTAAAACAAAGTAGTTTGCGATGATAAAAGCTTAAACTTATTCAGCCATCACAAAATAGATAAAAAAGTTATTGGGCTCCAAAGTTCACTTCTTTATATTTGTACAGCATAAAAACAAGAAAAATAGCTAGCATGAATAATATTAATTTTACGAATAATAATGTTGAAATAGAAAAGAAACGTCAAAAATGACTTTAGGCCATCGTGGCGCATTGTCATGAGCGTCTAACTGTAAACGAGATTGTTGTAGGTTCGATTCTCACTCGAAAGAATAATTATATATAAAATAAATAATTTATTATTTTCCCCACCATTTTAAAATAATTTAGTTTCACCAGGCAAAGTGTCAAATTCTGGCACAAAGCTGAGAACGTAATGTCTTGACACTAGAAGAGAGTACCTAGTGAGGTTCTCTCTCTGCTTTAAAAAAAAATAAGAAACCTATATAAATTTCATTTTTGAATCGTTATTACTCAATATCAGACACTAAATATGGCTTATCGCTTTATAGCTTCTGCGTTTATTCACTTATCATATAGTAATAACTGATTCTCATTACATATGAGGTATGGCGGACGCCACTGTATTCTGAACACCGCAGAGATTTACAATAGTTTTATAAGAAGCAGCCAATGTTGGTTGAAAATTGTTTAGAAACACTGAGGCATAGATATTAATCAGATGAAAGACAAGTTTTATTTAAAAAAAAAAAAGTTTTTAATGCTGTCTTTTTTTTTAAATCTGTTTTATTACAACTATATTTTTCTTTTTAATCGTCGATCTATCTATACTCAGTGTGTGAAGTCTGGTTGGGTGATTATCTCTGTATATAGTAGTAGTGTTGCTGGCTTACGCCTTTACATCCCACTTCGCTCTGACTTGGTCAGTATATAGATATAGAAAGTTTAAAAACTTGCAAAGCTTATTTATAACCGTGTAAGATCTCATTTGTATATAACGTAACTATGACGTTGCAAATTTAAAAATATAAGCTTTTCTATGACATTCATCACTTCCAAACGCTTTTTTTGCTTTCAACATAACTCTAACTCCCAATGAGAGGTATTAAAAATTCTGTTTTAAAAATCGAACAGTAAGCAAAGTATTTGCCAGTCTTTTTAATTTATGGTATAGTGTTGCCATATGAATTATGAATTTATTGATTCCTCATGTTTGAATTTTTAAAGTATCCGAGTACTGATATTAAATTGTAGTTTGAATGGTTGCTCTTCCTATATCCTTTCAAGTAACGCTGCATATTTAGCGTTTAGAATTCCGATGGTTCGTCGCAGTATAGGCCTAAATCACTTATAGATTAAGCCCGTGAATTATTACAGGTTTAGTATACTTCTAATAGTAGACGTATTAATGGTGTCGTTTTCGCAGTTCACTTTTGCGTGCGCCTGTACTTAAAAGTGTATATACATTTTCATATATAAGATTTAAGAGGATCCAGTTTTTATTGAATACAACGTTTTGCTTGATGTTTATGTCAATTTTTATTTTGGCCTCTATGTAATCTTTTTTTTTTTAATTTGTAGTATGCATATTTAGCTAATGGCCTCGACAGCGTCACCGGAATTTCATTGGAATGACTTAAGGAGCTCTGACCCTGCTATCTGAGGAGACCATCAACTTGAGCTGCATTGTCACCAAAGAATATTTTTTATTTTTTAATCATACTGCCAGTATTTAAGGAAACCTTTTTATGACATATATTTTAAAATTAAGTTACAGATAATAATGAAACAATGAATTTATTCATATATTATAAACAACAGCAAAACGATATTTACAATTTATCTCACCTTTTATTAAATGTTTAAAATTATTGCACCTTTTTTTAAAGTTTTATTAAGCAGATCTGAGGCTTGTAAGTTATTCTTCTATTAATATAATGTAAACTCTGAAATATATTCTTCCAGTTTGAATAATCTTCATATATAATGTATAATGGAAAACAAAAGAAATGTCTTTAGGAATATTGTTTTAAATTCATTTAAATTGGCGGATTTTAAAATCTATTGGAATGTTGGCGCTTCTTAAAATCTTACTTAATTCAGATATAATATTAAGAATTATATCTAATAATTTAATGATGTAATGGTAAAAACACTAAATTTATAAAATCTCAATCTAGTCAAAAGTAATTTGTAAATTGTATTCCAGAATTGCACGATTTGTATCAACATTCAGCATTGTTTTAAAATAGAAAATGTCTATATGCATATCTATATATATATAATATAAGTGAATACTCATGGTGTTTCTTTGGGGGTGATACCCAACATAAATAAAAATATAACTAATAATTTGACAGATGTGCAAATCTGGTACTACCTTTTTACACACTACACCTATGTTTACGTTGATGTAAGGCGTTTTGGCATGTTCTTGAGCAGTTCATTTATAAAGTTATTTGCTGTTAAATATTATGTTGTAATTTATAATTATATTCTTTAGTATGTTTTAAAGAAGAAGAAATTTCTCCCAAATATTTCTAACAGGGAGGGAAAATTAGAAATTAAAAATTCTGGAAAGATATAACTTATGCGGATTTACTTCAAGAAGCTTAACTTACTAGACAATTTGTTTAATTTATTATTATTTAATTTTAATCTTTATTAAAATAAAAACATTACCTTCTTTTGGAAATGTCATATTTTAATATAATTTTCCTGTTCACATCTAGAAAAAGGAAATATTAAAAAGCAATGACTTTATAAAATATATTATCAAACTCTATTGTCAGTTTTTATAATAATATCAATATGTAAGAGTATATAAACATAATTTTACCTTTGAATTGTAAGAATGCCCCATAATCTGTCGCTTACAAATTAAGCCATTAATTTCACATTATTATAACTATTAATACTATCTCTGTGATATGATCATCCTTTCACGTTGACGTAAAATAGTTTCGCCGTTCGCGCCATCTGTAATGTCATTGTAGACTAACTGTGACAGATTAAAATAGTTTTTATCATGTGCCAAAAAGGTTTTATATATTGTTTTGTTTATATTTTATTTTTATACAATTTACTCGGTTTTTAAATAAATTTTATAGTCCTAAACGGGACTGGTTCTGATTATAATTTTCTTATTTTTGTATGGTTCTGCTAACCATATTGTAATAGTAGTATAGTCGCGAAACTTTTATACGTCACTTCAACTTTAACTCTTCAGAGCACGTAATTTACGTTATAACTTGTATTGTACCGTGTCGCCTCTCACTTTTAATGTATTATCAAGTTTAGAATTTTGAACTAATTTGTAAAGCTGTATGCGGAAATTTTGACTTATAAAATATCCGCAAACAGTGTCTTTTGAGATTTTATTGCATATACCTATAATTATTAATAGAGTAGTAACAGAACTTTGATTCGTAGTTATATTTGCCATTTTCAAATGTAAAATTGTCACTTTCGATTTCGAGGTGTGTGTAAGAGGGGAGTTTTTAACTCGTTTGACCCGTTGGGTCTTGGAATATGTGGTTTTCTCAAATGTGATCGTGCATTGTACCTACTCAATAATATAAATTTCTAATCCATTAGACTTACGTGTTTTATTTAAAATAACAAAATTCCCTTCAACAAAAAAAAATATATATATTTATTGAAATATGTACAAAAATCGTGAATTGTAATGTAAAAGTGTATGTTCATGCCTCAAAATTTGATATCCTTCTCACCTCTCATGACTTGACTGAGCATTTGGTTGCAAAGCGCTGCATAAGGGTTTAATTCGACGACCTGTAATTAGGAGATATTATATAATGGAGCAGTTTCTTAGTTGTTTGTCCGATTGCCACGGAAAGTCATGATTATAAATATATTTTTTTTAACTTCACGCTGTAACCCGCATATAGCGGGGTAGGCAGAGGGAACCAGAGAACCAAGTGTTAAGATACTCCATTCTCTTTCAACAATTCCGTTCCCCACTTTCCGCCGAATTTGCCGCTTTGCCTTGTTACCCAACCCAAGAAATGAAAATACTAAATTTTACATTTCCTGCAGTGGGAATCGAACCCCAACAACCTGTTTATCCCGTTTTCGTGTTTTAGTGTGAAGTTAACAAAAATATGAAAAGTGAACATTATTTTTAATATTTACAACATCAACACCGTATTTACTGTAGACAAGTACAAAATTGGCTATCAATTATTACCTTAAAAACCATACCATGCCTGAATAACTTAAGAAGTCAACTTACATTTATATTTTTTTACAAATTAATAAGTTACGTCACGTCAGTAATGTCAACTGTACCTTATGTCAAAACATTAAGGAGATCAAACATTTAAATGTTTGGGATTTAAATAACATAAATACAGATAAAATGAAAAATGCCTATACTAAAAGATTAGATAGCTTTCAATTTACTTTTCTTGTTCACGCCAACGGACACAAAACATACCTGTTTCTTAGCAAAACTGCTACCAAGTTTAGCGGCCTCTTGGAAATTTAAGCGAGCGTTGTCATCATCCCCGTTCTTGCGTAAAAGCACACCTCGTTGGCAATAGGCAAGCGCTCTGGAGCGAGTTTTCTTACCCTCAGTCAATTGTAAAACATGAGATAAATCTTGCATTGCATCTATAATAAGAGGAATATTATATTGTTAATGAGCTAACAAGTGTTAACCAGATATCAGGAGGAAAGTAAAAGCTGTTCACAAAATAACACAATTTATTAATTCACTTCCATACAACACTATAAGCATTACACACTTAACACTGCACACTTATACACTCGGACGGTTTTAAGTTTTTGACACTTTTACACGTATACACAATCGCGTATCCACCACTATCACTGATTTTTGTACTTTGCGCTACTAATTTCACTATAACAACCGTGCCTACGTGAGGCATAATGACGACGTACTCATGATTCGACAAAAAGTTCCCTTAATATAGTGATTCTTCTCTTCAACAATATTTTTTGTGGGTATTATTATTTTATTTTAATTAATTATTTATAATATTGACAGCAATCTTACACAAGCAATGGGTATTTTATTTTTTATTTTAAGAGAATACGAGGTGTGTTCAAAAAGTAAGGTGACTTTTCAAATTTGGCGGGCAACGTACTTTCGATTATCGATTTTTTTATTTTGTTATGTTGGTACACTCTTCCCGAACATCTGTACCAAGTTTCAAGTGTATAGCATTTTTTGTTTGGTTGGGAGAGGTGTAAAGGTTATAAGTGTTTTGCGTGCTCGGCGATTTCTTGCTATCGAAAAATATGGATCAAAGGATTTGCATCAAATTTTGTGTAAAAAATAAAATAAAGTGCTCCGA
>JAKGSA010000980.1:0-144523 GCA_033558755.1 Philaethria dido | reverse complement strand
TTGAACCAGTGTTCAAAAGGTTATTTCCGAACTGTCCTCCCTGAGCGTATCCAGATTGGCTGCCAGACAAGCCACCCAAGCCCAATAAACCTAAGCCTCCGTTCAAGCCGGATCCCAATCCATTATAAAGACCTGAGCCTAGGACTCCGGTTCCAATGCCGCCTCCAAGCCCACCAAGACCAAGGCCAAGTCCATAGGGCTTGGCTTCAATAGTGACTGTGCATAGGACGATAGACAAAATCTGTGAAATAAGTAAATATTAAATATTTAAATATTTATGTATTTCATATATAAATTGGTAAAACATGTGGATATATTTTGATTCAAAAGTATTCTATAATTTATTGATATACTTACAATGCACTTCATGTTGATTGTAGAACGTCGAGTGACAGAATGATTTGTTGTATTAAAGTCAAACTTTATATACTCAGAAGTATAATTACATAGTTTTTTTTAAAAACCCAATTAAATAATGACTCAATCAAAGTGATATCAAAGAAAGAGTCATTAGTTAATCCATCAGGATTATTATGGGTTTATACAAATTGCATATAATTAATTATGTTTCTAGGCAACGCAACACAGCACGAGTCAATTTTATTAAAAAAGAAGCAATTTCAAACATCTAATATGTTTCCGAATGGAATTTGAATTCCACAATAGCGTCCAATAGGTATTAGTACTCACCACCGGTAGTCTACCACTAGTTGATAGGGCAGTTCTGTTGAGAAAAGCCGTCATTAAGCTAACTGAATAAGTAGTGTTGCAAAAATAGAATTTTATTGAATATTCTATTCGAGTCCCGAGCTCGGGTATTTTCAATAACCACAAAATGTATTTACGGTTAATAAATTTACTATTCACGAGTAATGACACGACACACGACATACATAGATAGCTTTCCGCTGTATCCCGCATATAGCAGGGTAGGCAGAGGGAACCTGGTGTTAAGGCACTCCGTTCCCCACTTTCCACCCAATTGAGGCATTGCGTGCTGAATGGCGGGACTCAACGCCGCACTTTGTCTTGTTACCAAACCCAGAGATTCCAGAGATTGAGATTGAATTGTTGAGGTTTAAGTTTCTTAGTGGTTAAGTTATATTATATTGAATAAGTGTTTATATACTTGTAGACAATGCACTCTTCCTGCCATAATTACCATTATTGCGAACTAATTTTATTTATCAATGCTTAACATTGATGAAAGATCGTCGTCGTTAACCAAAATCAAAAATGCTTTAAAATTGATCTTTATGGCACATATATTCTTTAAGATATCCTAGTGATTAACATGTTTTTTGCATCTGTTGAGTTCTTTCTCATAAATAAACACTACAAGGAAAACACTTTGCCTCTGCCTCTGTGATGATTAAGTTTTAGAAATAGCAGCGTTTAAATAATGTGCCTACATGATACAATGCACCTTATTAGTAATCATTTTCGTTCTTGCTATCTACTTTCTTTTATCAATACTTAACGTTAATGAAAGATAGTTGTAAGTAACTAAAATAAAAAATACTTTAAAATGAATCCCTGTGTTACACCTATCCGTAAATTAAACCTGTTGATTTGACAGTGATTCTTGTATCTATTAAATCCTTTTACCTAAAAACTAAAATAATTTATGGGGGGTCTTCACTCTCCTCCCTGGGGAGGAGCGGTGATGGCTTCAGGCTCTTAGGCCTATGGCCATGGGAGTCTTCTCCGTCCATGAACATGGGCGGGTCATCGGGTTGGCCCATAGAGGCTCTGTAGGGGTTCTGTCTACAATTTCGGTTCCCTAACTGGAACCGAGGAAGGATGGTAGTCGTAAGGGGGAGGGGGGAAAGAGCCATATGCCACCCGGGCGATTAGCCCAGCCGGGTGAGACCCACGATTCCTCGTGTGAGGCCCAGCTAGGCGATCAGCGACCAAGGTAGCAGCTCAGGGGATCAGAGAGGGGGTAGGAGGTCTCTAGGCAGGAGACGGCGGTGCTCTGGTGGACGCACATGCCAGGGTGCGATGTTTTTGATGTGGTGATGGTCTGATGTATCCGCTCTAAAATAAAGTGTCAAGTCACGAGTGTTAATCATTGACTCTATAATGATTGAGTTTTAGAAACAGTGCAGCGTCTACTCAAACATGATTGCATTCAGTTTGTTCAACTTATAAGGATGATTTCTTCATCTGTTGTAGATTTGTCGGTAGCAAAATCATATAGTGCATTTTGTAAAGTATTATTAACAATAAAATATATAGATAATTGATTAAACTTCATAGATAATAACTTAGACACATGTAGTCCTACTTCTCGCTGTATCCCGCATATAGCAGGGTAGGCAGAGGAAACCTGAGAACCTAGTGCTAGGACACTCCGTACTATAAAAATGTTCGTTTCTCATTTTCTGCCGAATTGTAGCCCTATTATTATAAATATGACAATTTTTTAAGATGAGTTAATGTTTGTTATTCTTTCACGCAAAAAATAGTAAACGGGTCCTGAGATAGTTGTATAGCTTAAATATCAAAATAACAGGCTACAAATCCCAAAGCTGCCGGGGCTTAAGGAAGATTGGACTCGTTTCTGTGGTCCCGGCTACTGGCAGACGAGGAAGACTTTTAGTGGGTATGCGGAAAACCTACATCTGCCAGTCCAGAATCCTACGTAATCTGTCCGAGTCCCAAATCAGGTGGGTATCGGGATAAATTTCCTCACGTAAAAAAAGCTACAATTTGGAAAAAAAATACGGTTGTAAGAAAAATTACCAAGATTCTTCTAACCAAGAGGCTTCTGAATCCTTCACTTGGGTTCCAAGTTTTAAAAACTATAGCTTTTGCTCTACAGGTAAATTTAAATAAAAATTCCAGTAATATGGTTGTTTTGTTTTATTTAAAATTCAGAACAGGTGGATCACAGGATCTTTAGAAAATCGTTACATACTAAATAAAACTATTTTAACCGGATTAATTGCGTACATTTTTCTATTCGAAAATACATTTTTAGAAATACGCGAAAATCAAGATCTCATGACCGTTGCTTATTGAAATGAAATTAATGTAAAATAATAATATTTCGCATTGAAATCTAATACATATTTTATTTAATTTACGTTTTTCACGACAGTCTATTTAGATTGAGTAGAAGATTCCTTCTCTTACACTCAGTTTTAAGTAGATGAAAAAAAACTACAAGAATTTGTTTAAATAATTGTTATTACCTAAGTATAAATATAACGTTTTAACACTGTTGCGTGCATAATGCTCCATTAACAAACAATTTTATTGTTTCTAATATTTTAGCATATATTTAAATTAAGATTCCTTGTTGTAATGCTCCTCCCTGTCCGAATTGACTACCGTAGTTATTGGCTCCGTTCAGGTAATTATTGTAACCACCGCCAGATTGTCCGAGATTGCTGTAGCCTTGGCCACCGCCAATGTTGTGCGCCTCTGTGTTCTCAGCTTGGTTGATCTGGAGGAAAATAAATATATTATTTAAACTTCATATAAAAATTTGAAGCAGAATCCCCCCCTTTTGTAATCCATCCAAGTGCTTAGACTTGAATTTTAGTGTTCGCTTAAAATTATGCAAAATTGTTACATTTACAGTGGTCATTTTCTGTTCAAAATTAACTTCCACCGAATTTAAATAACTTGCCAATAAAATATCTACTTACATTAGAGACTTTCCTGTGATGAAATCCTTGGTTATGGAAACCACCACCTCCTTGAGATAGGTAGCCTTGATTGCCAAAGCCGCTTGAACCAGTGTTCAAAAGATTATTTCCGAACTGTCCTCTCTGAGCGTATCCAGATTGGCCATTAGACAAACCACCCAAGCCCATTAAACCCAAGCCTCCGTTCAAGCCTGTTCCCAATCCATTATAAACACCTGAGCCTAAAACCCCAGTTCCAATGCCGCCGCCAAGCCCACCAAGACCAAGGCCAAGTCCATAAGGCTTGGCTTCAAGGGCTACTGCGCAAAGGACGATAGACAAAATCTGTGAAATAAGAAATTATTAGATATTTAAATATATATGTATTTCACATATAAATTAGTAAAACATGTAGATAAATTTTGATTCAAAAGTATTCTAAAATGTATAGATATACTTACAATGGACTTCATGTTGATTATAGAACGTCGAGTGACAGAATGATTAGTTGTATAAAAGTCAAACCTTATATACTGAGAAGTATAATTTAATTATTTTTTTTAATAACCCAATTTAATAATGACTCAATCAAAGTGATCTCAGAGAAAAAGTCATTAGTTAATCCGTTAGGATTATTATGGGTTTATACAAATTGCATACTAGGTAACACGATACTGCACGAGACAATTTTGATAAAGAGGAAGCAATTTTAAACAGATCATTCTTGAATAGAATTTGAATTCACAGCCATCGTGTTCAGTCACATTTATTTCAACTGCGCTATATTGCCTTAAGTGAGTGGTACAGTTAGTATTGTCAACAAAACTAGAAACCAGGAGTCTACTTCCAGTTGATAGGTCAGTTCTGTTGAGAAAAGCCGTCCATAATCTGGTAAAGTCAGTGCTCTTGGAAAAATATAAATTTACTAAGAGTCCTGAACTCATGTGCATTCAATAACGACAATTTTTTTTACGGTCAATAAATCTACTAGTTACGAATGACAACATGTCCGTTCAGACGTCGTTGAGGATATATCTAAAATTATTTAACCGCGGAAATTTTGAGATTTAATTTAAGCTTCTATCGTTTAGTTTTCTTGGCGGTTAAACCATATAACATTAAATAAAATATTTATATTAAACAATGCATTCTATTTGCCTGTATGTTATACTAATTATGTTAACATAATTACCGTTTTTGCTATCTAATTTAATGAATGATCGTTTTTGTTAATTAATATTGAAAATGTTCTAAAGCTGAAACTTGTGGCCCACCCGATAGGTAAAATCTGATAATTTGGCAGTAAATCTTGCATCTGGTGGAGGGTTCACCAGATCTCTTGAACACTGCAATAAAGTTACGAGTGTTGACTATTATATATCACTCTATTATGATTGAATTTTAGAAACAGTGCAGCGTCTACTCAGAAATGATTGCATTCAGTTAGTTTTTTTTTTTAACTTCACGCTGTATCCCGCATATAGTGGGGTAGGCAAAGGGAACCAGAGAACCTAGTGCGAAGATACTCCATTCTCTGACCATCATTCATCATTCAGTTAGTTCAACATATGAATATGTTCTTATAGGGGTTTTCTCTCTGTTGTAGATGTCTTTACCAAAACCATATTGTGAATTTTATAAAGTTTCAAAAGACAATTGATTAAACATAAGAACTTAGATATACATGTAGTCCTTTAGATTGTGTAAAGTTTTATCAACTTTAGATTTAGTCATTATAGACTTAATAAAAAATTACCAAAAGTAAAATATATAGATATACGATTAAACATAACATAACAACTTAGATAAAGATGTATTCGTAATAATGTTCAGTTCAGTTATTTATTTATGGCGCTTCGAAAGTGCCAGTTGAGCACAAATCACTTCGCCAATGTCACGTTGTATGGAGAACACAAGAAGGAGGTTTGATCGGTAAAAAAGAGATTAAGCTGAAGTATAGTAATATTAACAATAGATATATACACAACATAATGGGTTTCTAGTAATGAATCATATTTTACAGAGGTGTTAGTTGTCCTACTAAATTTGTAAATGCGAAAGTTTGGCAGGTCACATTTTCACACAAAAAGTAGTAAACAAATCGAGATGAAGTAATACAGTACTATAGCTTTTTCCTCAGAAAAATATATAGACTACAAATTGGAAGCCTCAGGGGCTCGCGGAAGATTTAGGTAATACCTGTAGCCCTGCTAGTGGTAGTCGAGAAACAGGCTTAATGAGTTTACGGAAGACCTGCTTTTGCCTGTCCAAGTATCGATTTCGATGATTCCGATGGGTATCCGTATGATTTCATCACTCATCACATCTTCATCACAAAATGACTACAATTTATAAGAACGTTTTGTAATTTGACCATAATAAAACGACAAATATCCAAACTTTATATATTCCAAAACATTTACCGTAATGTATGTAATGTAAAAATTACAATTATAAATACATTTACTAAAAATACTTTGCTATATGTGTTTTAAGCAGGCTTCTTATTCCTACACTTGGGTCACAAGTTCTAAATTCGATATGTTTTGCTCTACGGGTACATTTAAATTTAATTCCAATAATATGGTTGTGCCGTTTCATTAGGAATTCAGAAAACATTATCCTTGGGTTACTTATTAAATTAAACTATTTTAATCCTGTATATTTTGGTATTTGAAAAACCTTTTATTAAATTCGCTAAAATCAAAGGTCTCATGATCGTTAAATTTCGCATTTAAATCTAATACATATTTTATTTCATTCACATTTTTAATGATAATCCATTTTGATTAAGCAGAAGATTCCTTCTCTTACAGCCATTTTTTAAGTAGATAAGAAAACCACGAAATTAGTTTAAAAAAATATTATTATCTAAGTATAAAAATAACGTTTTAACATTGTAATATGTACATAAAATTGTTCAGACAAGAAATTTTGTTGTTTTCAATGTGTTGGCATATATTTAAATTAGGAAGCCTTGTTGTGATGCTCCTCCCTGTCCGAATTGGTTGCCGTAGTTATTGAGCCCGTTCAGATAATTATTGTAACCACCGCCGGACTGGCCGAGGTTACTGTAGCCGCCACCGCCACCAATGTTGTGCGCCCCCGTGTCCTCAGCTTGGTTGATCTGGAGGAAAGTGAAGACATATTGTTATTATTTAATATTCAATATTTTTTTTTGTCGTATATAGCAGTATTTGTTCAACTTGAATTCCGTCCAAGAACTTTGTACAGTATACGTTCTTAAAACGCCAGATTTGAGTATTATTTGATTGTTGTTAACAACTCTATCGAAGGCTTTTAACAAAATCTTCAACAATAATTATCATTTGACGCGACGTTACTTTTTTAACGAATTTTGAGTCTTTGTTAAAATTATCCTACTTTGCCACATTTATAGTGTTCATCTTCTGTTTAAATTTAACTTGTATACAACGTATCAAATAAATACCAACTTACGTTAGAAACTTTACTGTGATGAAATCCTTGGTTGTGGAAACCACCACCTCCTTGTGATAGGTAGCCTTGATTTCCCATACCGCTTGAACCAGTGTTCAAAAGGTTATTTCCGAACTGTCCTCCCTGAGCATATCCAGATTGGCCACCAGACAAGCCACCCAAACCCAGCAAACCCAAGCCTCCATTCAAGCCTGTTCCTAATCCATTATAAGGACCAATGCCGCCTCCAAGCCCACCAATGCCGCCTCCAAGCCCACCAAGACCAAGGCCAAGTCCATAGGGCTTGGCTTCAAGAGCTACTGCGCAAAGAAGGATGGACAAAACCTGTGAAATACGAATTATTAAATGTTTATATGTTTATAGACGCAGTTCACTTATAAATTGGTAAAACTTGTGAATAAATTTTGATTCAAAAGAATTCCACAATTTTTTAATTTATGTTACTTACAATACACTTCATGTTGTTTGTGATAGAACGTCGAGTGATAGAATGATTTCTTGTATCAAAATCAAACCTTATATACGCCGAAGTATAATTTAAATGTTTTTTTTAAAACCCAATTAAATAATGACGCACTCAAAGGTGTCTTACAGAAAAGTCATTAGTTAATTCGTCAGGATTTTTATGGGTTTATACAAATTTCATATTAGTTAATGATGTTACTAGGTATCGCGATACTGCACGAGACAATTTTAGCAATAAAGCAATTTTAGCACAAGAATAAAAATGCAAATTTACACATATGTTAATAAGTTTTGAATAGAATTTGAATTCACAGCCATCGTGTTCAGTTTAGTTCATTTCAACTGCGTCACTAAAGCGACGTGTAGTTCTTACTGTCAATACTATCTAGATTCAACAAAACTTTTAAGGGCAGTTTTGTTGGGTAAAGCCGCCAATAAAATGATAGAATAAGTGGTGTTGCAAAAATAAAATTTTACTGATTATTCTATTTTAGACCAGAGCTCGTGTATTATCAATAATCTACAATTTTATTTACGGTTAATAAATTTGCTATTCACGAGTGAAGACAACATGCCCGATACTACCCACTAAAACCCAGCGGAAACCCACTCCACCCCCACCTGAGACGCCGCAGGATCACTCACGCATGCCACTACGACGCCTCGGTGGACGGCCCGCCTACTGCAGGCCACCGTCGCCTTCAGGGTGCTCTGGGGTTCAACATGCCCATGCGAACACCCTTGGGGTTAAATCTTAAATTCTTTCACCGCGAAATTGTCGAGATTTAAGTTAAATTGATAGTTTAGTTTTCTTAGCGAACAAATCGTGGTATATTAATGAAACTAATGTAAACTTATTAAAAAATTATCCTTTTTTATTATTTAAACTTATTCAGTGCATTTCATACGAGTATGTCATAATTACCATTCTTGCGATATACTTTCTTTTATCAGTACTTAACATAAAAAAAAAACCTTTATGTTCACTTATATCAAAAAGGATCTAAAACTGATCCTTGTGGTACACTCTCCATAAATAAAATTTTATAATTGGACAGTGATTCTTGCATCTTTTGAATCTTTTTGATTAAACTCTATAATGGAATCACGAGGGCAGTTGACTTTATAATGGTTGAATTTTAGTAACAGTTCAGCGTCTACACAGGCATGATTGCATTCAGTTAGTGGAACATATGTATGTATATGTGATTATAAGGGTGTTTTTTGTAGCTGTTATAAATTTTTCTTTAGCGAAACCATTAAGAATTTCGTTAAGTATTATGAATAGTACAATATACATAGATAATTGATTAAACATACTAGATAAAAACTTAGATAAAGATGTAGTTCTACGTCATGCTGTATCTCGTACATAGCAGGGTAGGCAGAGGGACGCCGAGGTTTCACGGAAGATTCGGTTTACGGTAATATTGTTCCCACTTCAGAATAATACATAGGGTACAAATTATAGGCTCACGGAAGATTGTGGTGGTAGTAAAATCAAAACCAAAAATCAAAAAAACCTGTAGCCCCGCCTAGTGGCGGTTGAGAAGGAGATTTTTTAATGGATGTACAGTATATCCGCGACTCCGGAGTCTCACATAGCCTATCCGAGTCCCTAACTGGGCGGATATCTGTATGACTATCCTCACGTAAACAAATGCTAGTTAGCTGGCTATCGTAATTTAGGTTAAACAAAACGATAAGTATCCAAGTTGAAACGTTTCAAAACAACAAGAAAATAGTGACAATTATAAGTATAATTATTAAAATTACTTTGATTCATATGATTTAAATAGGCTTAATAAACCTATACACTCTTACACTTGAATTTTATGTTTTAAAAGCTATATTTTTTACTCCACAGATAAATTTAAATGTAAAATCCAGTGATATAGTAGGAACTCAGCAAAGGTGTTTATACTTGGATGACCGCAATTTATTAATTGAAACAATTTTGACTGAATTGATGGCATATATTCTAGTATTCGGAAATATGTTTTTAGAAACTCGTGAAAATCAAAAATCTCATGATTGTTCCTTATTCAAATTAAGTTTATGTAAACTCTCATATTCCACATTTATATATAACTAGCTTTCCGCCCGCGGCTTCGCCCGGGTGCAATTCGGTTATATCGCGCGACATGATAAGGAGTAGCCTAGGAGTAGTCTTTTCCAAGGTCTAGACTATTTATCAAAATTGATTAAGTGGTTTAGGTGTGAAAGTTGTAAACAGTTGAACAATCTTACTTGATTTTATGTTTGACAATAAGGTTTCCATACAAACTTTCATCCCCTATTTCAACCCTTTCTACCATTTTTTTCGCAATAAAAAGTATCCTATGACCTTTCTCAAGTTCAGTTCTATCTTCATACCGAATTTCATCAAAATCGGTTCAGTGGTTTAGCCGTGAAAGCGTAACAGACAGACAGACAGAGTTACTTTCGCATTTATAATATTAGTAAGGATACAAATTTAATTTGATTTATACTTTTTACGACAGTCCATTTAGATTTAGCAGAAGATTCTTTCTCCTACACCCATTTTTAAGTAGATGAATAAAACTACAAAATTCTTTTAAATAATTGTTATTTTTTAAATATAAAAAAAAAAACATTTTAACACTGTTATGTACATAATATTGATTTGACAAGCAATTTTGTTTTATATATATTTAAATTAAGAATTGTGATGCTCCTCCCTGTCCGAATTGACCACCGTAGTTATTTGCTCCGTTCAGATAATTATTGAAACCACCGCCGGACTGACCGAGATTGCTGAATCCGCCGCCGCCACCAATGTTGTGCCCCTCCGTGTCCTCAGCTTGGTTGATCTGAAGAAAAATCAAAATATTATAATGTTGTTTCAACTTAATATAAAAGTTTGATCGTAACAAGTCTTATTCCTCACGTATTTCGTCTAAGTACTCTAAACAGTATAGTTATACGTCCTTATAAGGGTAGGTTAAATTCTTATTCTATTAAATAAAAATATATATTTTTAAACATTATTACGAGCATTTTTTTTTATTTGATGAGAGTGAACACTATTTACTTTATACTTAATATATTCAGATACGTATTTTTTGATTAACGAATTTTTAGGATTCATTTAAAATTATACAAAATTGTTACATTTACAGTTCATTTTTTGAACTTCAACTTTAAAAGATTAATATAATATATCAATAAAATATCTGAACACATTAGAAACATGGCTGTGGTGAAATCCTTGGTCGTGGAAACCACCACCTCCTTGAGATAGGTAGCCTTGACCTCCCATACCGCTTGAACCAGTGTTAAAAAGGTTATTTCCGAATTGTCCTCCCTGAGCGTATCCAGATTGTGGCCGCCAGACAAGCCACCAAGCCCATTACACCCAAACCTGTTCCCAATCCATTATAAAGACCAATGCCGCCTCCAAGCCCACCAAGACCAAGGCCAAGTCCATAGGGCTTGGCTTCAAGAGCTACTGCGCAAAGGAGAATGGACAAAACCTGTGAAATAATTATTATTTAATATTCATGTATTTATAAAAGTGTTTCACATACAAATTGGTCACAACAGACTTGTGGATAAATTTTGTTTCAAAAGTAATTTTGTAATTTATTCGTATACTTACAATGCACTTCATGTTGCTTGTAGTAGAACGTCGAGGGACAGAATGATTTGTTATAATAAAGTTAAACTATATATACTCAGAATTAATATTTAATTGTATTTTTTAAAAAACCCAATTAAATGATAACTGTGTCAGTGATGTCAAAGAAAAGGTCATTAGTTAATCCATTAGAATTATTATGGGTTTATACACATTGCATTCTAGTTTATCATATTACTAGACAACTCAATATTGCACATGATAATTTTGACAAAAAATAATCTTAATCTCGGGACTGATTATAGTGCCGAATAAAATTTGTATTTACAGCCATCGTGTTCAGTTAGGTTCATTTCAACTGCGCGACAGCAGCGCCAAGTCCGTGCTAAGTTTATTAGTGCTAATTATATTAGTGGAAATTTGATTTTAAAACTATATTAGTATCAAGCAGTCAGTATTGTCTATATTTTACAAAACTGACCACCAGGAAACCTAATGGTATAGCTCAAAGGGCAGATATGTTCTGAACAGCTGGTGATAGGCTGTCAAAGTAGGTGCTCTTCTAAAATTATTTATTATAGAGTCGCACTCACGTGCTTCTAATAACCACCACATTATTTAGTTCATACTTTCCAACTTTAGCAGTTGCCAACGTATTTTTTGTTACTGTATAATAAGCCTTATTTGCTCCTAATAAACTTTATTTTTATTTTATTTTATTTTATTTTTATAATTTTCACTAGTGACGACACCTTTTTTCAAGGAATACCGCGGAATTGCTAAGGTTTAGGTTAAGATTATATCGTTTGGAATCCTTGGTGATCAAACCATATTGTATTAAATGAAGGACTTTCATTAAAAAATCGTTTATTTTCATTAAAATTAAAAATGTTCTAAAACAAATCCTTGTGGTACACCTATCTAACAATAAAACCTGATTATTTGACAGTGATTCTGGCATCTGAATTTTACCACCAAACAATTCAGTCTAAATTACTACAGCCTAGACCTGTATACCCTAATTAGTTTATTTAAATTAGAATTGAATTAAGACCTACTTAATACCACATTAATAATTTATCTGTTTGGTGTTAAAATGACCAGGCTTCTAATATTTATTACTAACTTTAGAACAAGCATGGCAATTTTTTAGGTTCTCGCTCTCCGGTCGCTGACATTCGCGACGCATTTGCCATCTTATTTTAAACCTGAGATATCTTAAATATTCATTCGAGACGTGCTGTAAAGGACAAATGTGTTAATTATATAAGAAATAATATTTTATTGTCCAAATCTTAAGCGTAAATAACTCTTTACATCTCTTTCTTCTCTCTCTTTTAAGACATATAATTTTTTAAAATACTATTTTCATCTATCTCGTAAAGTGTGCCATTGTTTGCAACGTAAGGGCACAACAAAAACCTATGTTTTAATAATACATAGGCTACATTTTATAAAGATTTTGTCTAATTTGGCCATGATAAATGGATAAGCATCCAAACTTTTAAATGTTCCAAAACTTAACACTTCTGTGATATAAACAATATTACAATCATTAATATAATTACTAAAATAACTTTGCATTATGTGTTCTAAAAGAGGATTCTTAAGTCTATAATTGTGTTTTAAAAGTATATTTTTTTGCTCCACAGGTAAATTTCAGTCCAGTCCAAAATCCAGTAATACAGTTGTGCAATTCAGAAAACCGCGGTAACTGTTACTTGCTCATTTTATGCAATTCAATGTAGAAGTTTATGTAAATTACTAATATTAATAATCTCTCTGACTACGCCGCTGGGAATAAAGCGTGAAGCTAAAACTGATAATAATAATTAAAACACTATATCGAACATAAAGAAAGTTTTGATAATTTTACATACAAATATGTAGCCGAAGGCTACTAGTAGAACGAGAAAGAGAAAAAAAAGAAAAAACTAGAAAAAAAAAGTAGAATTTTTATTGATTTGGCGGAAGATAATGCAAAAATATGATTTTAAATTTAAATTATGAATGAATCATACTTATATCGCACATTTAATTAAATACAGATAGACAGGTGTAAGCGAAACTGATATAGTATGAAGAAGAAAAAAAAACCATGCTCATGTGGTCAAAGTCAAAGTCAAATTAAACACGCAGTCACATTTTAAATGATATCGAAGAAAGGTCTTGTAAATAAGCATCAGGGCCCCCCGCAGAGCATCGATGAAGAGGTTAATGATTGTGGACGAGGCTAAAGTTGTAAGCAGGGACGTCGTTAGTATTTGGCGCTTCGTTCTCTTTGACTACACTATTAGGGATTAAGCGTGAATCTAAATGTATTATATATATACTATGTTTAATTCGTGTAGATTTAGATTTTTATTCTATGATGATTTAAGTCTACTTAGATTGAGCAGTGGATTCCGTCTTCCACATATAATTTTAAATATGTGAAAAAAAGAACTTCAAAATTCTTTTAAATATTTTTTATTAGCTAAGCATAAAAGTAACGTTTTAATATTGTTATGTACATAACATTCTTTTTAGAAACAACTTTGGTATTTTTAATATATTGGCCTATATTTAAAGTAAGAAGCCTTGTTGTGATGCTCCTCCCTGTCCGAATTGGCCACCGTAGTTATTGGCTCCGTTCAGATAATTATTGAAACCGCCGCCGGACTGACCAAGATTGCTGAAGCCCTGGCCGCCACCAATGTCGTGCCCCTCCGTGTCCTCAGCTTGGTTGATCTGGAGGAAAATGAAAACATTATAAATATTATAATTTAATATAAAAAATTGATCGGAGCAAGTCTTATTCCTTTCGTATTTCAATAAAATATGTAACTTACGTTAGAAACTTGGTTGTGATGAAATCCTTGGTTGTGGAAACCACCACCTCCTTGAGATAGGTAGCCTTGACCTCCCATACCGCTTGAACCAGTGTTCAAAAGGTTACCTCCAAACTGTCCCCCCTGAGCGTATCCAGACTGGCCGCCAGACAAGCCACCCAAGCCCATTCCACCCAAGCCTGTTCCCAATCCATTATAAAGACCTGAGCCTAGAACCCCGTTTCCAATGCCGCCTCCAAGGCCACCAAGACCAAGGCCAAGTCCATAGGGCTTGGCTTCAAGAGCTACAGCGCAAAGGAGAATGGAGAAAACCTGTGAAATAAGAATTATTAAATATTCATGTATTTATTTCACATACAAATTGGTAAAACAATTGTTAGTAAATTTTGATTCAAAAGTATTGTTATAATTTATCGGTATACTTACAATGCACTTCATGTTGCTTGTAGTAGAACGTCGAGTGACAGAATGATTTTTTATATTAAAGTCATACTATATATACTCAGGAGTAATATTTGATTGTTTTTTTTTAAAACCCAATTAAATGACAATTGTTTCATTGATGTCAAAGAAAAGGTCATTAGTTAATCCATTAGAAATATTATGGGTTTATTCCAATTGCATTCTAGTTTATCATATTACTAGGCAACGATGAGGCAATTTTGACTAAAAAATAAGCATTTTGAACTCGGGACTGATTATAGTCCCGAATAGAATTTAAATTCATAGCCATCGTGTCCAGTCAGGTTTACTTCAACTGCGCGACAGTAGCGTCAAGTACGTGTTAAGTTCATTAGTGTTTTAATTTTAAAACTATATTCATTTGAAGTGGTCAGCATTGTCTAGATTTTACAAAACTGGCCACCAGAGCAAATATGTTATGAACTGCTGGTGATAGACTGGCAAAGTAGGTGTTGGTCTAAAATATTTTTTTAAAGAGTTTCACACTCACGTGCTTTTAATATCCCACACATTGTTTGTAGTTCATAAATATACTATTCACAAGCGAAGACAACTTTTTTCAAGGAATACCGCGAAATTGTTTAGATTTAGGTTAAGGCTATATCGTTTGGTTTCCTTGGTGGTCAAACCATATAGTATTAAAGAACTTATGTGAGACAAAGTACTCTATTTGTCCTAATTTCAGTTTTTATGATCTACTTTCTTTTATCAATAGTTAATATTTAAAAATCGTTTATGTTCAATACTAAAAATGTGCTAAAATAAATCTTTGTGGTACATCTATCTGAAAATAAAATCTTTGATTCGAAAGTGATTCTTGCAACTGAAATTTACCACCAAACAATACAGATTTATTCTAAATAATAATCTAAATTAATATAGTCTAGACCTGGATACCTCAATTAGTTTACATACATACATAGCTTCACGCTGTATCCTGCATATAGCAGGGTAGGCAGAGGGAACCTAGTGTTAAGACACTCCGTTTGGAGGGAACCAATTAGCTTATTTAAATAAATATTTAAGTAAGCCCTACTTTAATACTACTTGATAATTTTTCTGTGGGGTATTAAAATGACCAAACTTCAATTATTTATCAGTAAGTAACAGGATTTTCCCCTTTCCCACCCATCCTTTCCCCAAAATGTGGTTGATGGTGGTTTCGTAAGCGGACTACCACTAACCATCAGATGATCCTTCTGCTCTTTTCCCATCCGTTGTCCATAAAAAAAAGTTCAGAACAGGCAAGGCAATCTTTTAAGGTTCTCATTCTTCGGTCGCTGACATTCGTGACGTACTTATGACGACGCACTTTGCCATCTTTTTTTAAATCTGAGATATCTTTTTAGATATTCATTTTCAAGACGTGCTGTGAAGGACAATATTAATTTTAATTAAATGCACAAAATATATAATGTATATAATTAGATAAGAAGTATTGCTATATTGCTTAAAATTTGTAAATAACCATTACTATTTTGAATATATAAAAGATTAAAAAAGTTACTGTAGATTATCCTTAGGAGGTATGCAAAAAGCATCGTGGTCTTTTTTATAGATATATTTAAGATATATAATTTTATAATATACTATTTTTATCTATAGGTAAGGTAAAATAACAAATCTTTGAAATTCTCGATTTTATTTTACTACACCTAAATATATAAATTTCCCCAACAAATCATTTGTCAGTTAAAGAAAGTTGAATAAATATCTGTTGCATAGTTTGAAAAATACACACGTACAGGACAATGAAGGCGACTTTGTTTTATATTATATAAAGATACATCAGAATATTTCCGAATGACTTCTTTAAAAGAACGTAGAAGGTGGTTGAATCTATTTTTTGTTTCCAAAATTTTCACCAGTGGAATTGATTGCCCTCAATTAATAAATAAATTTAATATACGCGTACCAACAAGGCCTCCTCGTTATAAAATAACCCCCCTCTATCCACCACACCGGAAAGCTGTGTTTGGTTCAAACTCCCACGCTCCTAGACTTTGCAAGTTGGTTAATGAGTACGGTGACTTATTTGATATTCACGTAGATTCAATCAATAAGATTCGATTATTGTTAAATACAAAATACCAGTCTTCTTAAATATTTCTTTTTAACGTCAAACTCTTGCTATTCTTCTTTTTTTTCTGAGTTTTTTTTCTTATCTTATTACTATATTATTAGGATTTTATTTTATTTTAACTAAGCATGATGTATCTGCCTATAAGTGGTTGTTACACTTAGATTTAGTCCTGTGTACTGAATGTGTTGTATGTACTGATATAAACAAACGTTGGTGGATCAATAAATAAAAAATATATTAAGATTTTGTGTAATTTGGCCATAATAAAACTACAGGTATCTTTAAAATGTTCCAAAAATGTTCAAACTTTTAAACGATTGTGTGATATACATAAAATTTACAATCATCAATACAAATACTAAAATTATTTTAGTTTATGTGTTTTAAATGGGACACAGTTTTATACTAATTTGGTTATTATCTTACAAAATTGTTTCTGAATATGCTGTTAAATGTTTGAAATAAATAAACAAATGAGGCTTTTTAAGCATACACTTGGGTCCCAAGTTTTATAGCTATATTTTTACTTCACAGGTAAATTTAAATGCAAAATCTCCAATAATATAGTTGTGAAATTCAAAAAACCGCGGTGACTGTTACTTATAAAATACTACAAGTAATAATAAAAAAAACACTTTTTTGCGCGTTATGTTAAGAAAACATTTAAAAGTATATAAATATCATACTAACAAAAAGGCAAATCCGGCCTTATCACTAAAAGTGATTTCTTATAGGCTACCTTTATTGATTTCGAATTTATGGAAGATGCATTAATTGGTGGGAGACAGTACAAAAATATGTTTTTAAATTTAAATGGTGATATCGTACGTAAAAATACAGTTGTAAGTAAAAAAGTAATAGTAAGAATGAAGAAAAACGTGCTCATGCGGTCCAAGTCAAATTAAACACACAATCACAGTGTAAATGATATTGGAGGAAGGTCTTTTAAATAGTATCAGGCCCCCCCGGAGGGCATGTATGAAGAGGTTAACGGTTGTGGACGAGGCGAAAGTAGTAAGCAGGGACGTCGTTAGCGTTTGACGCTTCGTTCGCTTTGACTACCCCACTAGGGATAAAGCGTGAAGCTAAATGTATTATATACTATATTTAATTTGTATAGATTTAGATTTTTATACATTTGAGTCAACTTAGATTGAGCAGGAGTTTCCTTCTCCCCACACACATTTTGAAGTAAATGAAAGAAACTACAAAATTCTTTTCAATAATTGTTATTACCTAAGTAAAAAAATGCTTTTTAATATTGTTATGTACATAATATTGTTTTGACAAACAACTTTGGTTTCTAAATATGTCGAACTATATTTAAAGTAAGAAGCCTTGTGATGCTCCTCCCTGTCCGAATTGGCTGCCGTAACCATTGGCTCCGTTCAGATAATTATTGTAACCGCCACCGGCCTGACCGAGATTGCTGAAGCCCTGGCCGCCACCAATGTCGTGCCCCTCTGTGTCCTCAGCTTGGTTGATCTGGAGGAAAATGAAAACATTATGATATTGCTTAAACTTAATATAAAAATGTCTTCTCGTATTTCGTCCAAGTACTCTGGGCAATATAGCTATATTATACGTTCTTATATCTCTAACCAACAGTCTTATTTGATTACTATAATTTGTTGATAGCACTCCTATACCCAAGGATTATTATGAACAAGGATTACGAACAATTATAATCATTTGAGAGTGAATACTATGTACTATATTTTTATTAATACGTATTTACACGTATTTTCTTGAACTATTTTTTAAGTTAATTATTCATTTAAAATTATTCAAAATTGTTATATTTACAGTTCATTTTCTGTTAAAATTTAACTTCAAAAGAATTAATATAATATATCAATAAAATATCTAACTTACGTTAGAAACTTGACTGTGATGATATCCTTGGTTGTGGAAACCACCACCTCCTTGAGATAGGTAGCCTTGACCTCCCATACCGCTTGAACCAGTGTTCAAAAGGTTATTTCCGTACTGTCCTCCCTGAGCGTAGCCAGATTGGCCGCCAGACAAGCCACCCAATCCCAATAAACCCAATCCTCCTCCATTATAAAGACCCCCACCGCCCAAGCCAAGTCCTAGACCTAGTCCGGTTCCAAGGCCACCTCCTAGCCCAGCAAGACCAAGGCCAATTCCATAGGGCTTGGCTTCAAGAGCTACTGCGCAAAGGAGAATGGACAAAACCTATGAAATTAGAATTATTAAATATTTATAGAAATATTTCACATAATGATAAAAAAATAGTATCTATAATTTATTTGTATACTTACAACGCACTTCATGTTGATTGTGGTTTAACGTTGAGTGACAGAATGATTTGTTCTATTAAAATCAAACTATATATACTCCGAAGTATTATTTAATTGATTTTTTTAAAACCCAATTAAATGATAACTGTCTAAGTGATATGAATGTAATCATAGTAATAGGTTTGTACTAATTAAATACTAATTAATTATATTACTTGGCAATATAACACTTCACCAGACATTTTCTACAAAAAAAAAGCAATTTTAAATATATTTAGTTCCGTCCCATAATAAAATTAGAATACACAGCCATCGTGTTCAGCCAGATTCATTTTAACTGCGCCACAATAGCGTCGAGTAGGTGTTAAGTTCTTCAGTTTTAACTTTATTTTTAAACTGACTACCAGGAAGCTACCACTGGCTCGACAGATCTGTTGTTGTGAACAGCCGTCGATATACTGGCGGAATAGATGCTCTTTTATTTTTTTTTTAAGAGTCAAGAGCACTCAAGTGCTTTCAATAACCTGAATATGTTTTGTGGTTAATAAATCAACTATTCACGAGCGAAGATTGTTTCAAGGTATACCACGAAATTGTTACAATTTAAGTGAACCTTCTGTCGTATGGTTTCCTTGGCTGTCAAACTATATTATATTAACCAAAGCATCTATATGAGACAAGGCATTCTATTAGTCATAATTGCCGTTATTGTGATCTAATTGCATTTACCAATACCTAACATTGAAATAAAAATCATTTTTGTTATTCAAAGTTTGTTAATAAAAATGTTCTAATCTAAAATTAATCCTTGTGGTACGCCTAACCAAAAAAAAAAACCTGCTGATTTCACATGATTTTTTGCATCTGTTCTATCTTTTTACATAAACACTACAATCATAATCGTCGCCATTGATTATAATGATTTTAGAAACTGCCTCTACATAGCCACGATTGAAAAAGTTCGTTCACAATATTGCTAATATGCTTAATAAGAGCGTTTTATATCATATCATAGAACTGTCTTTAGCAAAACCATGATTAGTTAGTTAAGTTTTATTAATAGTAATATATATAGATTATTGATTAAACATAATATTTTCAAATTATATGTTCTGTGCTGACTAAACTGTCAGCACACATTTGTAGTATTTAAGATAATAATATTCTTTTTAATTATAAAACGACACTTCACCCTAAATGTCATCTGAACTCTAACTAAATTTGTTTTTTTATCAGATCTTACGTTATTTAAAAGTAGTTTGTCTTTAATAGGTGTTTTTACGTAGCCATTAGATGTGACGCTTATTCAATCATCGAAACCAAAATTATAAATAGATAAAAAAACATATTAGACGTTTTAATAACTGTGTTGATTTCTTAGTCTAAACTTATGGTTTAAAAAATATTATAATCCGAATGTTAATTGGCGAATAGCTACAGTCCTCCGTTGTAACTAATAGATCTTTCATATAAGTCTGGTCTTCGAATATACATACATATATATCTTATTTTATTTTGTTAGGTGGTAGGAGGTTCGTCCTCCGACTGGCTCGCGACCACTATCAGTCAAAGACGAACCGCCAAATATTTAATGATGTGTTCCGGTTCGATGGCATGTAAGCCAGATTTTCCCCTTTCCCACCCATCCTTTCCCCAAAATGTGGTGGTTCTGATAGTGGACTACTACATTGTCCCTCCTTCCATCAGTATCCTCTAGGTTGGCAACGCATCTACAACATCTCTGGTGTTGTAGATGTCTATGGGCGAAGGTAACCACTTACCATCAGGTGGTCCTTCTGCTCGTTTGCCGTCCGTTATCAATAAAAAAATATATATATATATTATACTTCGTTTGTATATCCACGACTCATTTCACCTTGTTTCTTATGAAACAGAGTGTTAAAATTATTGCTTTATCAAAATAGAACCTTGTATGCTCAACTATTATGAAAAAACAATTAAATATTAATTACTATACAATAATAACAATAAACATTAAGAATTACCGACATATTTAGTAAAAACCAAAAATAACCAAAGTAATATGTCTCATATAGTTGACCACAGTAATGTCATAAGTATATTATCATAAATCTAATGATTTGTATTAATACTGCTATAATTAGCAGTATTACCTTTATTTAAATTAATCAACGTAGTGTTCAGCAGTTTTTTTTTATTTCATAATTATAATATTTCTTATAGTAACTTTCCTTTTTTCTACATTTAATACTGCGAGAGTATAATTATTGCAGTAATTTATCATTTCAACTTTTCTATTCGTATATTAACTTTTTAATCAACCCTTAAATAGAGGTTAAGTGATTCATGAAGTCCCTTATCAAAATGTAGTAGTAGCATGATTAAGCTATACATCCAGCCCTATGTTCTTTGGGATTAGATTTTTTTATGCTAAAATATCTTATATTTCTAAATTATGATTTGAACATTGTAAAGAAATAATGATTAGAATTATTAAAAAATGTTATTCATGGACTATTCGAATAATAGGTTTAATATCAGCTTAAGCCAAACCAAATTTAATTAGTATGTAAAATAAACAAATATACTCGTACTATTTTAAATGATTGATTTAAATAATTACATAACAATGTTGCATCGTTTATTTTGTATTATCATTGAAATATGTATATGTATTTAAATTAGGACGCCTTGTTGGGATGCTCCACCCTGACCGAACTGACTGCCGAAGTTATTGCCTTGGTTGAGATAATTATTAAAACCATTGCCGGATTGTCCAGCACTGTTGATGCCTTGACCGCCTCCAACACTGTGACTGCCGGAATCTTCAACTTGATTGATCTAAAGAAAAATGAAACCGTTATTTTTCTGTGTGTATTATTATATAGTATGGTAGTCAACACTGGTCAGTGTTGTGTCTACTTAGTAAATAAATGATATGTATACATTCGTTCTTGTTAATTTTCTTGTTGTAATTTTGATGTAGTGTAGATACTACATAGAAGCCATTTTATTTTACTCTGCTTTTATAGTTTGTTTCAAATTCAAAGTATTCAAAGATTTTTCTATAATCTGGTTTTAAATTATGTGAATAGTAGGTTATGTAACGTAGATGTAAAGTTAAAATCAATAAACTTTTACTTACGGAAGTGACTTTACTGTGGTGTTGTCCATTGTTGTGGAAGCCACCAGCTCCCTGGTTTACGTAGCCTTGATTTCCCATACCGCTGGAGCCAGAAAAAAAAAACCCAAAGCAGTCCCGATGCCCGTTCCGATTCCACTGCCAATTCCACTGCCGATTTGGCTACCGAGCCCAGCAAGCCCCAGACCAATTCCATAAGGCTTGGCTTCGAGAGCTACTGCGCAAAGGGCAAGGGACAAAACCTGTATAATAAAAATTATTAAATAGTAAGAAAACAAGTAAATTGGTAAACAAACTTTGAGAAGTAGAAATTCTTTAGTTTGATAATATACTCACGATGCACTTCATGTTGATTTCGGTAAACCGTGGAATCATAGAATGGTTCCTTTTATCAAGCCGAGCCTTATATACTCATCTGTCAAGAAGAAACAATTAAATAGTAATTACTGTCTTAGTGGTCTAAAAGAAAAAGTGATTAGTTAATGATTTTCGAATTCTTTGAACAACAAAAATTAGAAACGATAACCTGTTGGGACACATTATATTATGAGAAAAACCGTGCCTAAAAGTCCCTTGAACTGACCGCCAATATGGATAATCATTTAAGTTTTATAGAAATTTTATAATTTTTTTTTAACATTACTGATATTTATATTTTTTTTCATGTAACATTGTAATATGTATATATATATATATATATATATATATATATATAGTAATAGAAATATAAAATATTAATTTTTAGTGATCATTTGTTGACCTATAAGCATGTGGTGTACTTTGAACACATGTAGCTATTTTTACTGTAGTCAGAATTGGTAAACAAAAAGTGTGCGAAAATATATAGATGTATAAACAAAAGAATATTTGTTATGAAGCATATTATAATAAAACTGAATTTTTGAATATAATATACTTTTCACTCTGGTTTTCGCTTCTGAGTGAACAAGCTAACTTCAGGTTTCAAACATTTTTCGAAAATTGCTTAATACTTTTTTCCTATTTTATGGTAGCACGTAAAATATCAAACTTTACAGAAAGCAATCTCTAGAATGTCTTACCAACGCTGGCGTCCCGCAAGGTGATATTCTTTCTCTTTCCATTTTCATCAAGATCCTGGATCAACAAATATTACCGTCACTTCACATTCTTGAGCTCAGCTGCAACATTTTCTGTGCAATATGTAGATTGAAATTTTATAAAAAACCTGTTAAATCTAAAATTAAATTGGCCCATACTCTTCCTCTCATTACTTTCCATTGTGCCGATTAGTCGTACCTATATATATCAAAATCTGAACCTAATCAGCTCGAACATATGATAGTTGAGTTCATATATACTGTATACTTGATTATTATACTGTATACTTTGCTTAAATTACTTAAATCAAAACGAAAACGGCATTTAATTTCTAGTATCGTTTATTCCACCCTATTACATTCTTATCTATTATATCTTTAACAAAATCACGAGACGTTTAATGTAAAGATCAATAACCTTGCACACAAAACTCTTTAAAATTTGTCATGATTTTTTTCAGTAAATTTGAAATGCTCCGCTGAATAAAGCAAAATGATCTAGATCAGAAATAAAAACAAGTCAAAAACTAGATTACGAAGTATTATGTCACAAAATTCTTATTATCTATCGAAATACTGAATCTAAACTACATATGAATGAAATTAAAAAGAAACTATAACTAAATATAACTTAACACTTTTTCTGTCAGATAAGAAGGATACATTAATAACCGAGACTTCCGCACACCGCGGCTACCAGTCGATAAAAGCACCATAATTTTAATTTCACCAAGATTATTATGAAACTAATTTATATTAGATATTATTTTTTAGCTTCACGCTGTATTCTGCATATAGCAGAGTAGACAAAGGGAACCAGAGAACCAAATGTTAAGTTACTCCGTTGCCCACTTTCGCCGAATAAAATTATACTAAGAAATTATACTTAGTACTAGAAACACATTCACTATAAAAATATATATCGTCGGTTAAATCTTTACAGACCTTTAATATCTTTCTAAATAATGTATTTCCTCATTTTCATAACTGACGTGTCATATTCACGCGTATTATTAAAAGTATTGTAAATAATATAACAAACTACAAAGGCACGGAAAGCAATTTTGCTGGGAAATACTGATGAAACTCTTAACAGTTTCTATTTTAAAATGTAATGTTTGCAATATTTTGCAATATTCATATATTTACGAATACTAATGTTCCCATTGACGCGTTAACAACGCGTTGTCTTTAGTAATGTATAAACTTTGTATAAACATCGATGTCAAACCATGGTAATGCGTGTAGCATTTATTTTATTAATTTAATCTACTTTTTATGCATTATAGCATTCTACCCTCCTTCTCCATATGAACTATAAGAGTGCCGAATTTCATGCTCCTCCGTCGGCGTAATTTCCGTGAAAGGACAAAGGTACAAAGTTTTTGCTTCACATATTTATGTATGTACTGTAATTATTATGTACTGTACTTTTGCGAATATTATAAAATGATATATAAACAATTTGGTTATCCATTGGTAGCTTAATTAGTCTATGTCTTATTATGTCTATGGTACATCATCATTACTTTCTTATTCCAGTCGATGAAAAATGATAAAGTGGCTTGTTTGGTAACAAATAAAGTCAGCTTCACGCTTTATCCCTCATAGAGTACGCAGAGAAATCATAGTGTCAATATATTCCTTTCTCCTTATTTCCTTATTTCTGTCTACTTCACAAGATTTAGGATATAGGTGAAGATAAATAATGACTAGACCCTTCAGCTTTAGCCATCGATTTATTATTAGAGTTTATTCTAATCATCTTGGATACCCTCCTTCATTCATCAGGAAGTGGCTTCCCTTGCTGGGACGTCAATTTGTTTCCGCTAATAGGACCATTTGTCTGCTTGAATCAATTACAAACTCAGATCTGTCTCGGCTTAAGGAATTCAATTATCGGTACTATCGATACCAAATATATTTGATACTCAATTGTGAAATGTTTTAGATTAATGCTTTTTCTTTTTTTTAACTTCATGCTGTATCCCGCATGTGGCGGGGTAGGCAGAGGGAACCAGAGAACCTAGTGTTAAGACACTCCATTCTCTTTCAACAATTCCGTTCCCCACTTTCCGCCAAATTGAGGCATTGCGTGTTGAGTGGCGGAACTCAACGCCGCAGATTAATGTGTTTTATGGTATATCTTTATACCAATATTTCTTAAAATCTTAAGAAAACGGAGTGTCTTAACACTAGGTTCTCAGGTACCCTCTGCCTATCCTGCTATGTACGGGATACAGCGTGAAGCTAAAAAAAACTATTTTTCTATTTTTGACTCATTTAAAGAAACTGCACGTTGGGTTACGAAAAGAAAGGTTAATTTTATCTTCAGATCGGAGAATTATGATTTAAACTTAGTACCATCACGTCTTATCTAGATTTCATCGGCATTAACAACCATACGACATTTTTTATAGCTATACGCAGTATTCCGCACACGGCAGGGTAGGCAGAGTGAATCTGAGGACCTAGTGTTAAGACACTCCGTTCTCATGAAATAATAATTTGTTTTATAATATAAGAATTATTGTCATGTTATTCTGTCCTGCATTTAATTCATTCATACGAGTAAAACGTTTAAATATACTTGTTCAATAATTATGAATACAATTTGAAGTCCAATTACAGTGTAATTAACTTAACAACAACAAGAGCTGAACATTCGCATCTCTCTATGAGCGATTATGATGCAAATTTAATCGGTGAAATATAATAAATTCATTTTGTATTTCATGAGTGGTTTATGGCCATTGATTCGTGAAACGACAGAAATTACTTTTGTTGTCTTTTGTTTTGTTAATAGTGTGACACACTAACTTTGTTTGAGGAATAAATTATGCTAATAATTATTTATTACTATTTTTTTTATAGCTTCACGCTGTATCCTGCATATAGCAGGGTAGGCAGAGGGTACCAAAGAACCTAGTGTTAAGACACTCCGTTTTCTTTTTAATATCTCTGTTCCCCACTTTCCGCCGAATTGAGACATTGCGTTCTGAGTGGCGGAACTCAACGCCGCGCTTCGTTTTGTTACCAGAGCGATGAAATGACAACACTAAATATTATCTAATATTTTCTTTTGCTGGTGTGGGAATCAACACAATCTGTCGCGTTGATAGTCGCAAGCTTGTACCTCTGTGCCACGACAGACCCCTTTCCTATATTTTTATTAGCTTTTATTTTACTTGCCTTGTTATATATTTTACTAGCTGACCCGGACTTTGTACCGATATATATTTTGCCGTCAATACTGAAGTTTAAATATTTGCTATAATTTTTTTTAATATTTGTTATTCATTCAAACCTTCGCCGGTTTTATCCAAAACGAATAAATCTTTTTTTGATGTTTTCGATATTGTCAGGAGAATATTTAGTTTAATTTAGTATTTATGAGATGTATGTTATTGAGTCAAATCTTGCAAACTAAATTTAATCCTCATTTGAGTTCAAACTAAAATCAATTTATACTTGGCTTTGGAGTTTCAACTCTTTTCTATATAAACACACCACACATTAGCTTCAACTTTATTTTTTTGCAATTTGGGAATCATTTCACTGACATACAAACCATTTTATGTTATAAACTTAGCGGTATGTAATGGGTTTACCCATAAAATCTTTGTATATTACTTTAGTTCATTAATTTTTACGTTACGCCTGTCGTGGCGCAGAGGCACAACCGTGCTACTGTAAATGCGACAGGTTGTGGGTTCGATCCCCACTCTAGGAAATGTAAAATTTAGTATTTTCATTTCTTGGGCTTGGTAAAAAGGCAAAGCGCGGCGTTGAGTTCCGCCACTCAACACGCAATGCCTCAATTCGGCGGAAAGTGGGGAACGGATTTGTTGAAAGAGAATGGAGTGTCTTAACACTAGGTTCTCTGGTTTCCGCTGCCTACTCTGCTATATGCGGGATAAAGCGTGAACTTATATAAAAAAAAAATTACGTGAAAGAGTAACATACTCCATCCATCCTCATAAACTTTAGCAATTATGATATTAGTAGGATGGATATAAAGTTATAATTGAATAAACTAAGCCGAATAACAACTTTTTAATACCTACAATATTATATGTATGAATATCTTATAAACATTTTAATATTGCCATACAATGCACGAACGTTTCGTTGGCTTGCATCGTGATGGAAGCGATGACCGGAAGTGCTTGAACAAGGCTTTTCTTCTACGTTTATTTCGTAATAGCATCAGCGCACATAACGAGTACCTCTCAAATAAAATGCTGCTTACTCGAATTTTACCTATACTTGCAAAATATATGGATGAAAATTATGTTTATGACAGTTTAGTTTCTTTTCTGATAGGTACAGTGAAAGTAGTGATATATGACTTGTCTCTCTATCCCATTCTTAGATCAAATCAAATCAAAGAATGATAATGTGTGTCCTCCCCTTCCATTTCTATCCTTCTAGGTTGGCAACGCATCTACAACGCCTCTGGTGTTGTAGATGTTCATGGGCGAAGGTAATCACTTACCATCAGGTGGTCCTTCTGCTCGTTTGCCATCAGTTATCCATAAAAAAAAAAAAAAAATTATATATTTCAATGGAAACAGAGGTTCAAGTGCAATGAACGTCCTTTACGCCTACTGACGACAGCTTATCAATCGATTCGGCAGGTATTGAGATGCCGTGGTTAAAGGAAGATATATTATTATTGTACAGAACCGATACGGTGAATACTTTTTTGCAAAACAATTCAATGTTATTATCCTCTTTCCGCCCGATTTCGAGATATTGAATGTTGCGTGACGGAGCTCAACGCCGCATTTTGTCTTACTAGAGCAGTGGAAATCGAACCCAAAACCACTCGCGTTTACTGACAGATATCGTCCAACTGTGTCATGATGGCCTCAAAACATAAATATTAATAGAAATATAAATTTAGTTATTTATAATATTGAGTAAGTTATTACCTTTTAACGTGTTTAAATAAGTGAAGGATCAAAGTGATAAGTTGTAACGTTTCTGTTTGATCTAAATATTATTACATTTCAAAATACTTCTACGAAGGTATAATAACCTGAGTGTTAACACTTTATTTATTTTGTAAAGGCTTTGTTTTATTTAAAAAGCGATAATTTCACAATTTCATTTATTCTTTGATTCATAAAAATAAAAAATATCACAATATATTAATAACATTTATTTTCACTTTATAATTTAACTTACAATACATTTTACAATATTCCTATATCATCATATCCCAATCCTACGCCACCGACTCCTAATCCACCGACTCCTAAACCGCCAACGCCCAAACCGCCAACGCCCAAACCTCCAACGCCCAAACCTCCAACTCCCAAACCGCCAACGCCTAAACCGCCAACGCCCAAACCGCCAACTCCTAAACCTCCAAGTCCTAATCCAGTGCCAACTCCCAATCCAGTCGCCAATCCACCGGCCAAACCGGTTCCAAGACCTAACGCTCCTTCGCCAATCGCTTGGGCACCTCCGAGACCAAGGCCAATCCCTGCTCCCAATGTTGACCCAATGCCTGAGCCAATCTGTTGGCCAATTAAACCAGCTCCTCCAAGCCCCAAGTAGGGCTTAGCGTTCAGACCAACAGAGCAAAGCATGACGAAAAATATCTGAAAATATATTTTTAAAATTTAGAATGATGCATACGATATGAGGGTTTTCACAAAAATACCGAATTTAGAAGAGAAATTGTATATCTGTGGTAAATATTCATGTTATTAGAGATCATATATAACCGGCGTGAAGCTAAAATAGATTCTTCTTTTATTTATTTTACGAATGATATCAAATATGTGAGTGTAAACGTCATTGAAAGTTCTATGACCTGCGACATTTAAGGTATTTTCTATTTTTACCTTCTTTCGTCTCCTGAATTAAGCGCGGTAAGTATACCTAGGGACAATATAATTTTTTTTAGCATAGAGTCCTACCTAACCTAGTGTCAAAACACTCCGTTTTAATTCGAGGCATTCCAAGTTCACTAGCGGAACTTAACATGGCATATAGTTTTATCAAAGCGAGAAAAAGAAAATTATATAAATATTATCATTAACACATGTCGTGGCGCAGAGCTCGGAAAGTGGGGAATGGAATTGTTGAAAGAGAACGGAGTGTCTTAACACTAGGTTCTCAGGTTCTCTCTGCCTATCCTGCTATATGCGGGATACAGCGTGAAGTGAAAATCGAAACCACAACCAATCAAGTTTATCGCCACGATGATCTGATATTTTTTAAATTATTTTTTTTAAAAAGCAAATCAGTACTTACAATACACTTCATGTTGCCTTCTGTTATATCACTACAATAATAAATGAATTGAAATCAATCAGTATATATATGAAACTCGATATAATCGATGAGGATCTATTATTAACGTATTAACCTGAACATTAGCGGTAACGATATCGTCACTTTGGGAGACGTAGAACTTAGTAATGGATTTGAAATACCAAATAATGCAATTACTTGACGTGTTTTTTTTTTAATTAATTAGTTTTTGAGGCTTTAGTGACGCAATGGGATAGTGTCTATAAGCCGATTGATTGTGATCCAAATTTTCATTTTAATGCCCTGGTGATATAAAACGCGGCGTTTAGTTACGGCTTTCAACATGCAATGTCGATTTAATAAGACAAATCGTTGAGCCCACAATGTCTCGAATTAAGGAATGTGGAGGGCGGAGTGTCTTTACACTAGTTTCTTCCAATCCCCATTCTTAAACCCAAAAGCGTGCTTCTTGCTAGTTGTCTAAGTTGAATGGGAAACCATTTGACTCTAAACGCGATAATTGTAGGTTCGATTGCCATTCGGGATATGATTTTTTTGCTCTGATAAAATAAAACAAGCAGTAAAAGAAAAAAAGCAAAAAAGTTAGTTCTATTTAGGTATTGCACTAAATGTTATGTGTTGTGTACGTGATTTCCATTTGAACTATACAGTTTTAATTTACTAATAGCTTTTGAAGTTAATGTAGCTTATATTCGTAGTTAGAAGCTTTTTCCCATTTATATTTAAAACCACGATTCGTATTTAAAGTTTCAGTTTTCATAATATATATGTCACATGATTTTAAACGCATGTACGAATAAAGACCTTTATGTGTGTTTGTTATTGTGTATTTTTTTAAATAAAAGTAGAAGTACTGCAAATGGTACAGTGTTAATAAAAACCCCTTTTATAATAATTATTTTTCTCATTTCTTAATGACCTTTCAGAGATATATTTATAAACTTGTCTATTTCCATTTCAATATATATTACTTTCTGGGTAGTATTTACGTATAGTCGCAGTTAATTTAGGCAGGGCAAAGTAACATTAATTCGGAATTGATATCTAGAAAATAAAACGCGGTGTTGAGTTCCGCCATTTAACACTCTATATCTCAGATTAGTGTGAAAAGTAAACGTAGTGTCCAGACACTAAACTCCTTGATGACACAAGACGAAAAAATATACGAGTATACCTGTCTATATTTTACAGATTTACTGTTAAAAATAAATAGGGCAAAACGCGGCGTTGAGTTTTGCCACTCAACACGCAATATCTCGATTTCAGGTGAAAAGTGAAGACCAGAGTGAAAGGTTCTCTAAAAATCGGAGCATAATATGCTCATCTATATATTAATACGTGAAACAAAAACTTTGTACGTCTTATTAAGAAAATTACACGGAGGAGCATGAAACTTGGCACACTTATAGTTTATATAGCGAAGGAGTGCACAATTATAATATCTTTTTAAATTAGTGCCTAAAAAGTATATTACATTAATAAAATAAATGTTATACACACTACCATGGTTTGACTTTCATGTTTACATAAAATGACATATACGTTGCTAAGCAACGCGTTGTTAACGCGTCAAGTTGGACGCTAGTTCTATTAACTTTATCGCGACAGTACGCGACAGAAAGCAATATAAACATTCAATTCATATCTAAATAGAAGAAAAACGTACTAAACTTAATTTAAATACTAATTGAAACTTGTTTTTATTGTGTTTCTAACAAAGCACTAACGATACGCGGTTAGATCCAACCTGCAATCGCCTGAGGGTAAAGGCATCTTTGTGTTTCAATCTTAACTTTTTCTTTTACCTTTTATGCGACTCCTGTATAATGAAAGGGGGATAGGATCTAGGACATAAGTCCATTGTTTGTAGCTTTAAGCTTTTTCCAGAGAGCGAATTTAGTATGAACACACTCTATTCTTTGAATGTATGAATAATATTCACTTTTTAATGATTGCCTGTGTGTTTTCTCCATACAACGAAACATTTGCAAAGTGATATTTTCAACTGACACGCTTAAAGTCAATAAATAAGGAACTATAACAATTATTATTATTCAGTTAGTCTAATCCAACATAATAAAAGTAAAAAAACATTTAATTTTTCAATTATTCGGAATAAAATTAACGGCCATTTTGTGAATACACCTACGTCAAGATGGCGTCATAACATTAAGAAAGTTTGGATGTTTGTTACTATCTTTGACTTTTTTAAATGATCCTCTATCAGAAGCTGACTAAACTAGCTTACTATTATGTAAAAATGAATCATCAAAATTTGGTTCATTCAGTAAAAAAATATGCTATAACATACATGCATAGCTTCACGATGTATCCCGCATATAGCAGGGTAGGCAGAGGGAACCTAGTGTTAAGACACTCCGTTTCCCACTTTCCACCGAATTGAGGAATTGCGTGCTGAGTGGCGGAACTCAACGCCGCGCTTTGCCTTGTTACTTTGGTAACACTTATCATCAGGTGGTCCTTCTACTCGTTTGCCGTCCGTTATCCCTGGAGTGGGAGTCGAACCTACCTGTAACGCGCTTACAAGCGTATGCTTGTGCCTCTACGCCACGACAGGCGATTATGCGATAACACACACATAAAACAATACAGTCGAATTGATAACCTCCTCCTTTTTTGAAAGCGGTTAAAAATTACTTACATCTTTGAATAAAATAATATTAAGTTTGAACAAACAGCAGTACTAATTTAAAGTTTAATTAGATACACTTTGTTAACTACCGTTGGAGGTGCAGCGCTATGCACTAACGACGTCGCGGTTTGGCAAATAAACCTATTGAGCTGGAAAAAAATATTTTAGGAACGAATTGTAGATTTTTATTTTTATGGGTTGAAATGTAATTTAAATAATTAATATTTTAACGCCTGTCGCCGTGGCGCAGAGGCACAAGCGTGCGACTGTAAACACGATGGGTTGTGGATTCGATTACTATTCAGGGGAATGATTATAACTCATATTTTTTAATTCTTTGCTCTGGACAGAGATAAAACGCGGCGTTGAGTTCCGCCAATTACAACGCGATATTTTGGGCGGAAAATGGTGCACGGAGTGTCATGACACTACTCACTCTGACTTCCTGATATGCGGAATAAAGCTACTTTTTACAAAATTTGTTTTTCAAACAAGCCTAAGTTTTAACTCTAGCAAAATAAAGCAACAAATTTGAAGAGAGCGGTCTTGGTAAATTGAAATTATTCGTCTCGAGGCAAAAATAACAAAACTCGTACTAATAATAATATTTCAATGTTCATCTTAATTTAGCAAAGTATCAATCTTTGTATTTTTGTTTGACAAATAAGAACAAAAGTTTTATTAACCTGTCCAGTACAAGTCTCTCTCAACGTGTAATTGCTTAGGACACCGAAAAGGTGTCTTATTTCTATAAGAATAGAATTTACTTTGTAATAAAGTCAAGCTTTTATAATTAAGATTTAACAAAAAGGGAACCGGCTTTAAATAAAGTGCATTAAAACGTAAAATTATTACGAATAACTCAAAAACTACACGTCAGATGTTAACTAAATTCAAATGTGACTATATCAGAAGCAGAAGCTATTATATAGACAAAAAATCATCAAAATGGGTTCACCCCATAAAAAGTACACACAAAAAATATAGTCTACACAAAAAAAGACCTGCTTATTTTAAAGTTAGTTAAAAATACAGCTGAATTGAGAACTTTCTTCTTTTTACCCGACTGTCAGAGGAGGGTCACGTTTTTCGCGCGTATCCTGTATGTTTATAATATTCTTTATTACCTCATATCTTCCAAACCCCTGGACTGATTTATATAATTAAGGTGACGTCAGATGTTCATACTCCAAGTGTTCTTAGATATGTGACGTCACTTTTAATTCAATATGGCGCCTTTTTCAATGCAATTACGTCATGAATAAAAACAAAAATATAATTCATGGGTACCGTGTGGGGTATCAAATGAAGGGACTTAATTAGCAGATTTCAAATATATAACACATAACTAGCTTTTATAGCTTACTTTATTTGTATTTGCTTCCTAAATTTGAAGAATTGGTTCAATCGGGTTGTCCTTCAATAAAAAAATACAACCTCTTCCAAAATAGAACCTCCGTCTTCGAAATCGGTAAAAAATAAGAAAACAGGTGACGTTAAGAACGTCTCGAAGCGCAATTTTCATTCTATGCTCCTTTATGGTCGTTCGAGTTCGTCGTGACAGTAATTAACACTAAGGTGCGTCGGCGAGACCCTTTGATCTCATATTCATTTTTAAATTTAAAATATGTATTAAATTTATGTAGATAAGTTATATTATGTTTAAATATAACCTTTTTAGTTGACAGACAGTGTCTGAGTGTAAAAGCGATTGGTTGTGGGTTCGATTCCCATTCGCGAGGATATTTAAATTTTCATAATTTTCATTGCTCGCTCTGGGAAAATGTGCGGCATTAACTTCCGCCACTTAACACGCAATGTCATGAATTCGGGCGAGAAGCCGCGAACGGAGTGTCTTAACACTAGGCCCTTTTTGATTTACGAAAGTAGGGTAAGAGAAATCTTTTACTACTAATTTTATCTGTGCCTAGACACTCCGGAAGCTTTTCGTTCAAATTTAAAATATTTTGTCTTAAATTAACGGTAGACGCCGGAACTCAACGCTGCGGCTTGTCTCATCAGAGCGAGGAAATAACAATATAATTTTAATTTTATTCCCTCGAGTCCACCGATGTCTTCTACTGCGCCACGATGACCTAATATATAACACGTTTATTATTATTATTTCGAAGATGTACTGTTTTTTCTTTTTTTCTTTTAGCTTCACACTGTATCCCGCATATAGTGAGACAGAGGAAATCTGAGAACCTAGTGTTAAGACACTCCATTCCCCACTTTCCGTCGAATTGAGACATTGCGTACTAAGTGGCGGAACTCAACGCCGCGCTTTGTCTTGTTACCAAACCCAGGAAATGATAATACTAAACTCTTACATTTCCTGGAGTGGGAATCGAACTCACTATAAAAATAAACATACTGTTTTTATTTATAATAATAATTTATTTACATTAACTTTCACCACTTTATAGCATAAAAGTTATACAAATGTGTTTTTTGTTACAGGTAAGACTTTCTTCCCCAGAGCTTCGTTTTATGGAGTACCTTAATGGAATTTATTGAAGGGTTAAGTATGGTTTTTATTTTTTTTGTACCTATTCAAGTTTACGATTAAGCTTTTATCTGTACTAGATGTGAATACGTGGATATTTGACTTGCATGTGCAGCAGAGGCGAGGGGTGAACATTTTAGTTAGGCAAGCCGGTAAATTAAGGGAAGCCGATGTATATTTAGGGAAGCCGGTAATTTTTAGGGAAGCCAAAATATTTAGGGAAATCGGTATAGGATGTCAAGGTATGTCGTAATTTCACTATACAATTTTGGCGATGACCTTTTTTTTTAGGCCTCTAAGACGTCAGAGCTTTTATTTAGCACACACCTTGTTTGACTTCGTTTTTTCGAGCTTCACATTTTCTTTTTTTTTCATACTTATAGTTTGAAAAGTTAGGCAAGCCGGTGGGAATCGAGTTGTATGGACGCCTCACCACAGATGTGCAGTTTCTTAAATATTAATAGATTGTTTTATTTATACAATGAATAAATAACTTACTTTAACTTTAACATTAATATTATTCGCCACGATGGCCTCCGCCTGCACTCATTAGATGGACGTCTTATTATTAATACTTAATATCGCATATCTCTTGCAGTTAGTCTTAGAAACACAGTTTCACGCTTTATGTCGCTTAACAGGGTATTCAAAGAGAAGTGTCGAGACAATCCGTTCACCGTTTTATGCTCGAATTCGATATTTTATATGTTAAGTAGCGGAACTTAACGCCGCGACTTAGTTGTCTTCCTATATTTGAGCAAGAACATAATTGAGTTAAACATTTTCTCCCCAGAGACTTTTCTAAAGTCAAAGAAATAGAAATAACAATAAAAATCTAAAGAAGTTTCTAGAAATTTCCGCCGTTTTGCTAGGAACAAAGCAAATGCTATTATAGTTGACTATTATGACGTAACGACCTACCATAACCGCATATGGGGTACGAAGCTTATCTACGGCTTGGTACACACGAGCGAAACTAATGTATTTAGTAAGGCCTTTTAAAGTATTATTTTTTTGCAGTTTCACGCTCTTTCACGCATAGCACGTTGTGATAGAGAACGTAGTGTTAAGTGATTCTTCACTCTGATTTTGAGACACTGCGTGCTAAGATGCGGGACTCAACGCCGCACTCTATCGTACCTTCTATAGTTTTTAACATTGCCTTCTGGAATAAGTCACACAAACTCATCTAAATCTTATTAAAAAAGTGAATGCTTTAAATGCGCCTGTTCTTGCAAATAGCAAAGTTTTTGTTTCATCAAAATCGGGTTAGGATTTCAGAATTTACAGTCTTAAAAGTCGATATCGGCTGGTGACGTCACGTGGCGATAGGTATGTATCTCTGATCGCAGGTGGCTTAGTATGCAGTGTGGCGGTATGCGTGTTATTACGTTGTACATGTATGTAAGCGTGCAAGCGGCGTATCGCCACGTGACGTCACACAGTAGCGCGACCGAGGCTGCACTTTAATGAACATATCTCAGTAAAAATATCTCAGTCATTTTTAAAGATAGAAAAAAAATAAAAACAGATTCTATTTTCTTCAGTTACCTTCTACTTAGATATGTTGTTAGCTAAAAACGTTGGTGTGACTTATTAGACCTTATTTGGAGGTAGTAGGAAACGCTTGTACTGTTCACAGTTTTTAGCTTGATTTCTTCAAAATATTTTCGGTTTACCAGTTTAGTCTCTAGAATTAAACAAAAAGGAGCCCACTAACATTATTTTTTCGTATCTCTTAGGAAAGATATTAGGATTATGCTACGAAATTATTGTATTTTCATCGTATTCGGACACGAGTGCAAGTTTTTAATAAATTATTTAGTAGGTCTAAACAGCGTTGCAAGAATTTTTTACATTGATACAAATGAAACTAAAAAAATGTTTTTTTTATATAATAATGTATTCTTGCCTTTACGGGATATGAAGTTGGGCTTATCTTAACTGGTTGGGATATACACAACAATTTAGGTCTTTACTCAGATACTTTTATATCTATACGTATACTATAGTAACCAAATTGCGTAAAATATTTATATACATACATTCATACATAGCTTCACGCTGTATCCCGCATATAGTAGGGTAGGCTGAGGGAACCTTGTGCTAAGACACTCCGTTCCCTACTTTCCGCCGAATTGTTGCATTGCGTGCTGAGTGGCGGAACTCAACGCCGCAAAGTAATCTATTTAGACTATATTTCGGGAATTTCTTTTTCTTTTTGTTCTTTTTCTATATAGCAGAGTAGAAAGAGAACCTAGTGTCTAGACACTTCGTTTTATACTTCGCGACATAGTGGGGAATAGAGTGTCTTAACACTAGGTTCCCTCTGCCTACCCTGCTATATGCGGGATGTAGCGTGAAACTATGTATGTATGTATTACTTTTACTAACCTTAGTATTAAATTCGAATAAGATTTTCACAGGAAATTAAAATTTAATTCCCCATTCAGCTTGCATCGTATTTCGTGATAATTGAATTCTAGAGTAAATACCTCTAATGTAAGTCTATTTAATCCGAATGCTTAGCTTCATACAGTTTGTAGTGCATGCGATAAATACATATACATACACATATTATGTATGTTATACAATTACTAGCTTTTGTTTAAAGACTAAATCTATATATAAATACGTGAAGCAAAAACTTTGTACCCCTTTTTACGAAAATTGCGCGGACGGAGGAGCATGAAACTTGGCACACTTATAGTTTATATAGCGAAGGAGTGCACAAGCTATATTACTAAAAAAGTTTCATCTAGGTTCGTTCAGTATTTTTTGCGTGACAAAGTCAATATTCGTTATATTGATCAATCTTTACAAATGTTCACTATTATATTAGTGAATTACGGAGTGACTAGACACTAGAGTCTAGTGTCTAGTCACTCCGTCCTTTGACCATCTTGCTATATGGAAAAAATGTGAAGCTACCATACACCTTTTCAAAGTTAACCAAATAAATAAATAACAATATATTTTTATAAAATACTGCAAAAATCCGCGCAAAACTTCACCAAAGCGTAGTTGTATGGTCTGCCGTCTGCCATCAATCACGGTTAGGGCTTTCGGACATCCATCTTCATACTGTAATATTAGTTCCACGCTTAGTTTAGTACTAGCTTTCTCTTTGTCATGGTTATATTACTGTTGCTTAAGTGAATCAGTCAGCAACTTGTCGTTTAGGTAAATAATAACTAGAAGCCCCTTGACGTGTAAAATATTAGGTTGCCTTAGTAACGTGTCAACATGTCACTTCATACAAAAGTGTATATCAAATACGCCTGTCGTGGCGCAGAGACACAAGGATGCGACTGTAAACGCGACAGGTTGTGGGTTCGATTCCCACTCCAGGAAATGTAAAATTTAGTATTCTCATTTCTTGGGTTTGGTAACAAGGCAAAGCGCGGCGTTGAGTTCCGCCACTCTCAACCCGCAATGCCTCAATTCGGCGGAAAGTAGCGAACGGAATTGTTGAAAGAGAATGTAGTGTCTTAACTCTAGGTTCTCTGGTTCCCTCTGCCTACCCCGCTGTATGCGGGATACAGCGTGAAGTTAAAAAAAAAAGAAATATATATGTATATATATATATATATATATTTTTCTTTTTTTTCAAGAGGAGGAGGTTCTCAATTCGATTGTAATTTTTTTTAATACTTACTTACTTAACTTCACACTTTGTCCCTAGCGGGGTAGTCAGAGAAAACGAAGCGCCAAACATTACGGTCCAATTTTTTTAATGTCACCAACTTGTTTGTGGGTGAACCAATCCATCGATAATTCTTTTTTGATACGGTAGCTACCTGCCTCTGATGTAGTCCGGTTTAATTTTAATAGCTTTTGAGTTTTTCATAATAATATAAATTTTTAGAGCATTTTCTTTGAAGTCGTGTATTTAATATTTTCTTTTTTTGTTAAAATCTAAATTATTAACATTACAATAATTATTTTATTTCAAACATTTAATGTTTACGTCAAAAAGTAACTTTATTTTGAATATACTTATACCTTTTAAGTAATCATAAATCAATCTCCCTCTCCCATTTCTTAACGCTCAGTAAGTGGCGGTCAGTCCTAATAGCACTTTGGGAGGATACCAGTAAAATTTATACGTTTTTTATACGTTCCGATACGATGGCATGAAGTAAACACCTTGCATTAGTACTTGCTAAGTAATTTAAAAGAAATAAATGTTATTTTTGCAGCTTCACGCCGTATCACACATAGAGGGGTAATCAGGTTGAATCTAGTGTCAAGACACTCCGTTCACCGCTTTCTGTTTTACGTTAAGTGGCGGATTTCAACACAGCGTTCTGTTTTACAAGAGCGGAGGAAATTAACATATTTTAAATATAATGATTCCTCATAGTGGTAATCAAGCCGCTGTCTCCCCTTCCACTTACAATTGCCACAATGTATTAACTTTGGGCGGAATTTGGGCGATTGTGAGAACAGTGTCTCAATATCTAAGCTCTCTGTCTGCTATGAAGGATAAAACGTGAATTTGCAGCTATTTTTTATTTATGGGCAGGGTACTCCGTTCTCTTTGACACTTCTCCGTTCCCCACTTTCCGCCGAATTGAGGCATTGTGTGCTGAGTGGCGGAACTCAACGCCGCGCTTCGCCTTGTTATGAGAGCGAGGAAATGAAAATACTAAACATAATTTAATTTTTCCACAACCTACAACCTGACGCGTTTGTAGTCGCACGCTTGTGCCTCTGCGCCAAATCAGGCCTCAAATGCAGCAAATAGCATATATTTGCTTCATTTGAGGCCTGATGTGATAATAATTATTATTATTGTTTATTTAAAGTAATAAATTTGAGATCAGTAGTTGAGCACATACTACACTTTGCCAAAGTTACGTTGTATGAAGAACATACGAAGAAGATCAATTAGTTGTTACAAAAAATGCATGAATATTATATAATTGTAATATATTGTTATAATACCTTACACCCCACCTTACCCACTATCCTAGGGTAAGATACCCTAGCCATTTTCTTTTTCTTAACTTCCTTTGAGTTAAGCTTGCCTGGGGGAGATCCCTGTTTTACTGATAACGTCACCTCTTGCATATTTCTTTCGTTATTTATTTTATTCCAATGTTTTTTTTATAATATTCTATAGTTATAAATAAATAATATCTATAGGGAAAAACTTTGGATCCCTTTTTACGGAAATTTAGTGGAATGATACTTGGCACACTTATAGTTTATATAGCGAAGGAGTGCACAATGATAATATCTTTTAAAAATAATGCATAAAAAATATATTAAATTAACAAAATATTGTTACACGCACTACCATCCTTGGTTTGACATGCATGTTTATGTAAACTGACATAGACAATAGACAACGCGTTGTTAACGCGTAAACGCGTAAAACGGGAACTGTATTTATTATTAATTTTGCTTAAAAGCTCTATCAATTTTAACTCAAACAGTCAACTATAGTTTTGTTATACGTAATTGCTACTTAAATTTTGTCAGGCGTAGGAAATATTAAAAACTTCAACCTTTTACTTTATGCTACTAATTAAGAGACAGCTTTATTAGTACGAGTATTTCATATTTTCTTTCTATAAATTTATGCTTTCAGCTTCACGCTTTTTCTGGTTTTCCTGGGTATGTGGTCAGAGTGTCAAGTCACTCTCTATTTTTACTTTACTTTGGAGGAATTCAACAATATGTTTTATCTTACCAGATTGGAGGAATTAAAATAATTTATATATTAGTTATGAGCCCGTGGCTTCGCTGGCGTCGTCTATAGCAGTGTATAATGCGTATATGAATTTTTCGATTTTAACTTTTTTCTGATAAACAACCATGTCTGCGGAATTTTTTTTTTTACATTTTTTTTTTAACAAAGTACACTGTGTTCTGTAATAAATATCTCTAAAAATATTTGTTTAAATTTTCATAATAATCAGTTGAGTAATTGTGGTATGAAAGCGTAACAAACAAACCTACATTCACATTTATAATGTTCGTAGAGATAATCATCATTCTCACAGGTGGGAATCGAACTCATATTTCAGTGGGACAGTAAAACGCTGTCCCACTGAACCACGATGGTCTGAAATTTAAATTAAAAGTCCATATTCGCTTGAATGAAGCATAATTACTTTAAAAGGCTTAAAATGGGAGATATAAACATTAATGTTGTTTGAAGGCCCCTTGTTATAACTCATTTGTTTTGTTTTCGGCACGCTGTATACATTTTAAATTGTTATTACTATGTTTATTCGGGCTTAACTGATGGAACGTGTTGGTTCTAGGTTCGATTCTTGTAGCAATTTTTGTGTTTAACAAAACGCAGTACTCTGTTCGCTTCGCTCGCCAATTAATCGATCAAAAAATTAAATTAGAATATTAGTTAACATGTGATTTTTTCAATAATTGTGTCAAATGCCGCTTGCAATACAGCTTCTCGCATTATCTCGCTTAGCAGGGAACAAAGAAAGACCAAGTGTCAAAACTCACTGTTCTCCTCCGAGGAGGAAACTAATTTAAACATGATTATTTCCCCAAGTAGCAATTGAATCTATAGCCAACGTGTTTAAAGACAAACGCTATACCACTGAACCACGATGGTGTCTTTTTACTAGGTAGGCTTAATTCGGCGGAAAGTGGGGAACGGAGTGTCTTAACACTAGGTTCCCTCTGCCTACCCTGCTATATGCGGCATATAGCGTGAAGCTATGTATGTATGTATGTATGATTTAAGGAGTGTGGGGTGGTTTGTGTCATTTTTTTTATAATAATAGGGTTCTTTGACCCTCTCCTTAAACAAAAAACGCCTTAGCTAATAAATGAATGACGCCATATTAGCAATATTACGTAGTTACATTATAAGACGTTTATTGCAAGAAATGAAATAACGCAGTCGTTTAGAAATTCCTTCCATAATGAATGTTTTGCGTGTCGCTCTCACTGTTATATTTATTTTGTTCATATTTTTGTTGGGACCGAGTGCTATATACTCGTAAAAGATCTACAGACAAAGGAACCTGTTGGTTTAGTGGTTAGCTTAAATATAAAGTTAGTGGTCGTGGATACAATTCTAATAGAGGAAATATTTTCGTGTGTAAATAATTAAGATTTTAACAAAAAAAGAAAATGGACTTCAAATAAAATGTATTAAAAAGTACAATTATTACGAATAGCTCAAAAACTAATCGTCAGATCTTTTTCTATTTAGTGGTTTTGGTATGGTCTCATATTTTACTTAAATAAAAAAAATATCGGAAGCATTAGCTTTATATAAAAAAGAATCAACAAAGTGAGGCCTGTCGCGACGCAGAGGCACTACCGTGTGACTGTAAACGTAACAGGTTGTGGGTTCGATTCCCACGCCAGAAAATAAAAATGTTAAATAATATATAGTATTTTCATTTCCTCGCTCTGGTAACAAGGCAAAGCGCGGAGTGGAGTTTCGCCGCGCAGCGCGCAATTCCTCAATTCAGCAGAAAGTGGGGAACGGAAATGTTAAAAGAGAACAGAATCTCTTAACACTAGGTTTCCTCTTCCTACCCTACTTATGTACGGGATACAGCGTGAAGCTAAAAAAATCATTAAAATAAGTTCAACTCATAAAAAGTTATGCGGTAACAAAAAAAATGGAATTGAGAACCTCTTCCTTTTTTCGATATCAGGAGAAAATCAGGATAATTATTACAGTGAAATATAAATACTTTTTGCGAACAAATTACGCTTGAATAAAGCTATTAAGCCAAGTTCAAAGTAAATTTAAAAAAAAAAATCTTTTAAAATCCTTTCTTTGCCTACAAAGATCTCGTGAAATGGAGGGACAATTAATAAGTACTTGTGATTGCCCCCCGCGAAGTTGAAAGTACACTTGAAAGGTGAAGAACACTCACAGTTGTCAAACTGAAATACTTGATAAGTATTGAAAAGCGAAAATTTTATATTAAAATGTATCTAGATCAGTAAAAGATAATAAAAAATATGATAGAGACTATCGTTGCGCAGTGGTAAGTACCTCTATCGCATAGTTGTGGGTTCGATCCCCATTCTAGGGAATGATATATTAATATTATTTTCATCTCCTCACAAGTAGAAAAATTTTACAGTGTTGAGTTGCGCGTTGCAATTTTTTGCGTCGAAATTTAGAGAAAAGTAGAGAACAGAGAGTTTTGACACTAGGTTTTCTATGACTACCGTGCTATAAAGAAAACGCTTGAAGTAGACTAATTACGGCGTTGAGTTCCGTCACTAAACACTTAATATACTAAATTAAAGCGGTAAGTAGAGAGCGGAGTGTCTTAACGCTATGTTCTGTTTGTCTATCTTGGTGTGTGGGTGAGCATGAAGCAGAAAAAAAATAAAATCTATATATGTGTGTATTATATATTATATGACTAATAATTTCAACACATTCAAGAAGTCATACGCTGGTGTATTGGCTTATACTGTTACTTCTACGGCCGCGGACCCAGGTTCGATTCCCGCCATATGCATGTTTACACAGGCTGCTGTCTTCATAGATAGCTGTTCTGCAACTGCATGCTATAACACAATTGAAAGAATATTTACGCGATTTTCTGTATGTTAATCGGGTTGTGTACACTTTCTACACTTTTTTGTTTTTTTTAACTTTTTTTTTTATTTTAAGAATTTTGTTGGTAAAGGAAATTATTTTATGCCATTCTAAATTTATTTTATGCATAATAAGCTTTTTTTCGTGTTTTTTTTTTATTTTTATTAATTAATTTTTTTTGTTAATTTCTAACAGTTCATACAAACATATAACATCTTACATAAATAATATTTAAAAAAGAAACGATATATTAGAAAGAAAAGAAAAGATATAATAATATATAAAAAAAATAAATTATTACGTATACCTCAAAAACTACTCTTTATAATAAAAAATGTAAATGGTATCTGTACCGAATTTGTTTACTCTAGTTATTTACTACTGGTACATATATGTATAAGCAATTAATAAAATATATTTATAAATATTTATATGTACCTAAGTATGTAGAAAAGGTCATTATCGTTCTGTGGGACAGCATCTGCTTGTCAACGCGATTGATTATGGATTTGAACCCTATTCGGGGGAAACAATCTCTGTTGTCTCCAATATGACATTACCTTTAGAAAATATTATAGACAACCAAATATAAATTAATTTCACTTGTAAGATAAATAACGGCGTTGAGTTCCGCCATTCAACACGCTATGTTTAAATTTTAGGCTGAAAATGTAGAATGGAATGTCTTGACACTACGTTCTCACTAAGAAATCTAATATATTTTTTTATAACATAGAGGATTCAAACCCGCACCTCTTGGAATCTGTCTAAGAGATGTATCCAAATAAGCAATACTTTACTACTAAGCTATACGCTCATATAAACTGTACTCAAGTTTTAGAAGCTAAAATACAAAGTATTACAATATTCATCCTCCGCTGGTAGCAATAAAATGCTAAATTTGTATCGTATGTTGTGGATTCGCCTACAAAGCGATTGTTGAACAGTGAAATAAAGCCGACACGGCCGTTATAGGGTCTTTCTCTACTGGATAGCTAAGCTAGTAACTTTTTTATTGTTTTTTTTTGTAGCTTCAGCTTTTAGTTATAGTAAGCTTGATAAAATTTTGTGGTAACACTCTGTTCTTCAATATCTATTATATATATGTAAATACGTGAAGCACAAACTTTGTATCCCTTTTTATGAAAATTACGCGGACGGAGTATGAAATTTGGCACACTTACAGTTCCTTAAGAGAAGGAGTGCAGAATGTTAATATTATTTTTAAATAATACATAAAAAGTATATTAAATTAATAAAATAAATGTTATACACACTACCATGGTTTGATATCCATGTTTATATAAAGTGACATATACATTACTAAAGACAACGCGTTGTTAACACGTCAACAGGGACATTAGTATTGTTTATAGGTACATAGAATATTGTTAGACCAAAAAGTAAAGAATTAAATCACTCTATTCTTCTCTATGTAATGTAAAGTTTTGGATATTGGTAAAATATATAGTAAATAAAATATATTACCAGTTTTATGTTTTTCTTCGGATTTGATAGCGGAAAGTGGACAAGTGACACTAGATGCTCTCAGCTATGTGAGAAAAGGCGTGAAGTTAAAAAAAATATCCTATTTTGTGCTTCGAACTTACGACCCTTAAAGATCTTTCGTATATATCTACATTACTTAGATTTTGTATGGAAATTTTAAAAAAATATAACATTATTTCGTCCATCGCTATACTTGTGTACTCAGTGAGCACAATCTCAACTGAGTTGCGATACAAAGGATTAGAATATGGGATCTAAAAGCGCTTTATAGAATATTCAGTGGTAGTTCCCGCCGATATGCTCTTATGTTTTGTGATGAAAGTGTTCGGATAAGTTGCTTTTTTTCAGCAATTCTTTATGAAATTTCTTAAAATTTATTGGTTTTGCTATTTAAAGAATTTACTTTGTAAAATTGCTTACAAGTTTTAAACGCAAATTATTAAGCAATTAAAACTAAATCCATAACAAGCTTAAATAGTATAGTATATATATAAATACGTGAAGCATAAATTTTGGACCCTTTTATACGAAAATTACGCGGACGAAAGAGCTTGAATCTTGGCACACTTATAGTTTATATAGAGAAGGAATGCAGAATGCTAACATTTTTTTTTAATATTGCGTAGAAAGCATATTAAATTAACAAAACAAATGTTACACACTCTACTCCTTTATATAAACATGGATGTCAAACCATGGTAGTGTGTGTAACATTTATTTTATTAATTTAATATATTTTTATTCATTATTTTCGCTATATATACTATAAGTGTTCCAAGTTTCATGCTCCTCCGTCCGCGTAATTTTCGTAAAAAGGGATCCAAATATTTTGCTTCACGTATTTATCTATAAATATAATAATTACCTTAACATTTTATTCTATGTATACTAAAATGAAATAGTAATCTCATCTACTAAGCAGTTTATTTTGTCCTTATCTAACATAACTTACTGAATCGTTCCCTCTCGCTCTTGCACTTGTTACACAGAATATTAAACGGAGAAATGACATAGTACCGCGATTTGTATTGCTTTTTTTATTTGAACGTTATATTTTTCTTAATAAAGGTACTTTTTAAATTATGAACTTAAAATAAAATAATTTATATTCTAATTATGCGTACTATATATAGAGTGAAATGAAAAAAAATAATTGTCCTGAAATATTTTTTTTCTCTCTATAAATATTTATGGTGAGTTCAGCCTCTTAATACGCAATATTTTGGATGGAAAGTAGAGAACAGAGTGTTTTGACACTAGGTTCTCTCTGAATACTTTACCAACCTGTTATGTGGGACAAAGCGTGAACCTTCGCTTAAATAAAGCTTCGTCACTAAAAATATATAAATACATATATAAATAAATACAAGTGAAGCTATATAATTAAAATTATAGCAATTATTTAAAAAAACGACTTCTAAGAAACTGCCCTAAAAAGCACAATTATACGAATAACTTAAAAACGACACATTAGATTTTAACTAAATTTAAATGAGACCACATCAAAGGCACTACCTATCATATAAAAAATAATTATCAAAATTGGGTCACGTAGTAAAAAGTTATGCTGTAGTAAAAAGAGTCGAATTGATAACCACATCCTTTTTAAAGTCAATTAAAAAAATTGTTACTTAATATGAGAAAAAATAGAAAGAAACATGCTATAAGAGGCTTCATTCTCTCTGCGTCTCGTGTATCTTGGCAGTAAAATAAAAGAAACAGGAAGTACGTATTCCACTCAACTCTATGATAAGAAGTGATCTTCGCCCTTATCACTTGTTGATTTTATCACGCTATTTGCAGTTTTTCTTTTCGCAAACATTCCGCTTAGAAAAGTTTCTATGTCAGATAATAATCTAAAAGCTTTAACTGTCTTAAAGTAATTTGTATGATAATTTTATTGTATAGGGTTTATAAATAAAATAATTGTATCCCGCGAATTCGTTGACGTGAACTAAAAAACGTAAAATTCCGTTTCTTTTTGTTTCTTAGGAGTTAAGAGAAACCTTTCCTTAGTGCTCTCCTACACTCCTCAAACAGTCTACATGTCAAATTTTAGCTTTCTACGTACTTTATTAGTCACTCAATAATGCAAGCGTTTTATATGTATAGATGTATACTTAGTAATTTTGTTTGTAGTGATAGTAATTTTAAAACTTCTGTCCTTATTAGATTAAACATATTGAATATTCACAATGGAAACCTAACGTCTATATTATATGTAGAAGGAACCTAGTCTGTCGAGACGATTTGTGGCCTGTCGTGGCGCAGAGGCACAAGCGTGCGACTGTAAACGCGACAGGTTGTGGGTTCGATTCCCACTCAAGGAAATGTAAAATTTTGTATTTTCATTTCTTGGGTTTGGTAACATGGCAAAGCGCGGCGTTGAGTTCCGCCACTCAACACGCAATGCCTCAATTCGGCAGAAAGTGGGGAACGGAGTGTCTTAACACTAGGTTCCCTCTGCCTACCCTGACATATGCGGAATACAGCGTAAAGCTATGTATGTATGTATGGAACCTAGTGTTAAGGCATTTCGGTCTCCACTTATTGCCCAATTTCGAGGTATTGCGTATTGCGTGGTAATAATCAACGCCGCACTTTTTCTAGAACTGGGAAATGAAAAAATAATTCCATTTCTTCGACTGGAATAATAACAGACTAAGGATTTCCTGAATTTTGTATGAAAACTGGAAAATCTAGATTTTCGATTTTATATTACACGCAGAAGAAGTCGGGGTAAGAGACACTAAAAAGAAATACTATTACGAATAACTTAAAAACTACTTGTCAGATCTTAACTAAATTTAAGTGCTATCATATAAAAAATATCATCAAATTTGGTTCACTCAGTAAATACATAAAAAAATACCCAATCGAATCGAGAACCTCTTTTCTTAGAAGGCGGTTAAGAAGATAAATTTTATCGTAAACGAAATAAAATAGCTAGCCAAGGTAATGGGTTTTTGAGAATACTTGGCAACTTCGCGATACGACGACAGTTACTAAAGCAACATTATAAGAACTTCGCTGGAAGGCAAAATATTTGTTATATTAGAACTAATTAAAATTCCTCCTTTTAAACTTTGCAAATTAAATAATTAAACGGCTATTCATATTTTTACGCTATCTTGGCATAGTGGGGATGACTGTATCTGAATCTGTATTCGATGAATGCAGGTTCGATTTATATTCAGGCGATTAGACTACTCTAATAAGCTAAGGAATTCCTCTACAGGAATTCCTTAGCATTTCATGGATTCACGGTACCCCCCCATCGCGTTGCAGGGAGAGGAGCAGTACCTAGAACTAGCGACTCAAGTGTAGGTTTAATAGGGAAAAATTATTATATTTAAATGATTTTTATATCTCCAGTTCGGTCAGAAACAGAAAACTAAATTAATTAGAATATTTTACTCTAAAATGTATAATTATTATGTATAACTCAAAAACTACTGTATCGACCTTAATTAAATTTAAATAGCACCCTATCAAAAGCACTAACTATCATATTAAAAATATTCATCAAAATCAGTTCACCCAGTAAAAAGTTATATATGGTAACATACATAAAAAAAACAGTCGAACAGAGAACCTGCTTCTTTTTTTAAATCACTTAAAACGCGGTGTTACCTTCTTTCATTCTACAGCAAAAATGAGCAAATATTTTCAGCTTTCATACTAATGTTTGAAAGAGAGGCGAAACATATTTAAAATTTATGTTTACTTTTCAAAAGGGTCGTCAGTAATGATAAGATAAGATACTATGTTGGGTTTCTCTATTATGCAATGCTTGTATAACAAGTGAAGTGTAGAAAAGGTGTGTTTATGTTAGCTTTACGCTGTATCCCGCACATAGCAGGGTAGGTAGAGGGAGCCTGAGAACCTAATGTTAAGACACTCCGTTCTCTTAAGAATTCCCTTTCATATTTCGCCGAATTGAGGCGTTACGTGTTGAATGGCGAAACTCAACGCCGTGCTTTGCCTTGTTACCAGGGCGGAAAAAATAAAAAATATTTAAATATAATACTTAGACTTTGACTTTGACTTTTGTCTCGACACTAAGTTCTCTCAGATTACTTTTCTATAAAGCCTGAAGGTGATTTTTTTATTTTTATATCATAAATATATTTTTTATCTAATATCTATTTTTTTGTCTACAGGTAAAAACGAGTTCGTGTCTAAGTGGACTGCGTAATGACCTTGTTTCTTTATTTAGATAGTCTACTATTATTATAACGTAAAGTATATATTTTCTACGCAATCATGGTACAGTGAGAAAAAGCCTGAAGGGTCCATGATTACAGGTTCAAATCCCAAAGAATATAAGGATTTTGTGTAATTTATAAAAATCTAGTTTAAATTGTTTTTTTAACTTGGTTTTGCAAGATTGACTTCATATAGGTAGAAAGTTAACTTAGAAGGAATTTCTCATTTGTCTCCGCACAATGCAAGAAAACTGAACGAACATAAAGATTTTTTTTTTTAATTTTCATATTTATGTATCATTAGCTGTTACACGTGGCTTCACTAGTCATTGGCATTCCATACTGCCTAAAATTCTCTTCACAATTCGTAAGTTAGTATACATTCCTATTATATATCGCGTTCCACTAACATTCCCTACGGATAGCCTCGATCCCAACAAAAATCCAAAGAAATATATGATAGCCAGTTCTTCTGATATGGTCGCTACTAAATTTAGTTAAGATCTTTTGAAGCAGTTTTGAGTTATTGGTAACAATATAACTTTTTGGGACATCTTAATTCAAATCGTTTTTTTTTCTTTAAATTCTAACATGTCTACAGATAACATAGTTTTTAGTTATTTGTATTATATTACCTCTTAGTACATTTTATTTAAAGTTACCTTCTATTATTAAGATTTTATCCACTCATATTTTTATAAATACTTACATTAATACGTGAAGAAAAACTTTGGATCTCGTTTTATGAAAAGTATGCCGACAAGGACAAGGAGGACAATAAAAATTGGCACACATATAGTATACATGAAACAGAAGTGCAAAAAATGTTATTCATAATTGAATCGGTGATTGCAGAAATAACGTAAGTCACAAAAAATGCAAAAATTCGTAATCGATTCAAACTGGCTTAGAAAGGCAAGTTTATACACTTTTTTCTCCCTCCTGCAAAATTTGAAAATCCGGACTTACGTTGTTTCTGCACTCACCGATTCAATTATGTATTACTCAGTAATTAAATTAATAAATAAATATTAGCATATTATTATTGGTTTGACATTCACTTTTATGTAAAATGACATAACCGTTGCAAAGGCGAACCACAAACAGTCTCTAGTACTGTTAAAATTTTCTACAAAGTAATTTAGTATACATTTCTATTACATAATATCGCGTTCCACCAACATTCCCGTAGGACAGCCTCGATCCCGACAAAAATCCCGGTATCCCGGAAAATTAAGAGATTAAGGTGGCACGATATCGGAGGTACAAGGAAATAGATTACGTGCCGCGACAAATGATTAGCTACGGTATTCACGTTTTGGGATATTTTGTTTAAGATCACGCTGATAGCAATATAATTGAAGTTATAAGAATTTTCTATTAAAAAATGCGGGGTTGAGTTCCGTTACTTAATACGCGATATTTTGATTAGTTCGGAGAGAAGAGAACGAAGTATGAAGATATTATAAAAAAATACTAGCTTTAGCTTCACGCTGTATCCCGCATATAGCAGGGTAGGCAGAGGGAACCTGCGAACCTAGCGTTAAGACACTTCTTTCCCCACTTTTCCGCCGATTTAAGAAAAATACTAACGAAGTACCAATGAAGTTATCATATAATATAAAAATTACCACTCATACTTGTACAATTGAATATATACGTACAATGTGTTAGTGCGTACATATGAGTATACGCCAGTAGCATTTGTAGAAGTATTTACTTCAAAAAATTGAACTTGTGAACCATAGCTTTACGCTTTATCCTATAGAAGAGTATTCAAAGAGAACCTAGTGTCAAGACACTCCGTTGTATCACTAAAATGTATCGATAAATATAAAAATACAAAAAAAAATTACTTGATTATCCTATCAAAACAAGCAAACATCATCAAACTGATAACTATATTATGATACCAATGATAAAGATAACCAGAACGGCTAAGCCTCGACAAATTCCATCATATCACGAAGTTAGATCGGATTAAAGTCCGCAACTTGTAACCGAGACGACAATACCATTTATAGCGTCTAATTTGTTTGCGGACAAACTGTTCGACTTCGGAATAATGCTTCCTTACTTCCCTGATTTATGAAGGAAATGTGGTTCTTCTGATGACTAATGTTTGAAATTTTAATGTATTAATTATGGTTAAGTTATATGCTGTATCATTGTTTTGGCAACTTTTACTATACATTTATGGGTTTGGGGTTATAAGTTAAAACCATAATTTGAACCGCAATTTAAGTCGTACTTGATAAGAATGTATATGTATGAATAAATTTGTGAGAACTGTTGGTTACTCTTTCACGCAAATACTACTAAACGAATTAATATCAAACTTTACAGTAATAGCCTATACATCAGAATAAAACAATGGTTATAATTCTAAAATATTTGCAATTTATACTTTTGCTGGAATGTCCAGCAAAAGTTTCATGTAGGTAACAGTGGCAAATCGTCCATATAACACGGAGCCCACCGGCTTACCTTTTATAATTAACAATAAATTTTCTGGAAAATTTTCTAGCCTCGCCACTTGCAGGCACCTTTCCTACTTTAGGTAGAAGGAGCAGTACATCAAAAAAGTTTTTACACACTGTTTAAAACAGAGATTTTTTAATTTAAAAATATTTTTACAGGATTACCATTATTTATTTTACTTCATACAGTCAGGTAGAAGAAAACCAAGTAATTACTCTTCTCAGCGGAACTAATTTCCTAAACGATGGTAGCTTTTTGTAGAACTGACAATACTGACATGTTTATATTAACTGACAATTCAAAAATGCTTATAGAAGGTATTTTAATAAATAATATTTTAATTTCGATGGACCATTCCTTTCTTTACTCAAATCGACTTATGACAACTCATTACAAATCAAAACAGGATTAATTAATTATCATCTAAAGTAATTGGATTTTGAGTTCCATCCCGCGCGATGAAATATTCTGTCGATGAATATTAATTATCGTCTTATACCATATTTAACGAGTTATCGCCTGCAATTTCGATTGCGTAGACTATGACCCTTTCTGTCTTCTATAGTTTGAATTATAAAAAAGTAGCTTCATACTTTATCCAGCATAGCAGTGTTGTCAGAGCGAGCCTAGTGTCAAGACATTCTGCCCAAAAACGAGACATTATATATTAAAATATATATTAATATATATATATATATATATATATATATATATATATATATATATATTAAAATAATTTTAAAAAAGCTCGAAATTCTTAACAATTGCAGATCGTAGCCGATATTCTCGCATATTTCCGCCAAAGGCCTTACGGGGAATTCCAGATATTAGAAACGCTTTGAATACCTGCACATTACATTCGTTCTTACATTTGAAGGATATATTACTTTCTACTTGAATTGAATCTTTTGCTTTATATGTTTCCTTTTATATGTTTTCTAGAAACATGGATTATTGGAAATTAGATATATTTCAACTTTCCTCTTTCTCTAGAGTCTTTTAATTCGACTGTACTTTTTTTATTTCTAATGGGACCAAATGGGATCACCAGTTAAATTTAGTTAAAATTGGACAAGTTCTTTTTGAGTTATTCATAATAATTTTAGTTCTTAATGCAATGTTTAAAGTGAAAATATTGTTTCTTTTGTTATTTTTTATATTCTCGCTTTATTTATAGCAATGTAAGTAGAGAGAATCTAGTGACAAGATAATCCGCACTCTATTTTAGGATCATTTGTCCGTAGTAAATAAAATGAAAACAACATATATACATATATAAAAAAAGTTGCACTTTACGAGACTTTTTCCTTTAACATATACATATTTGAGATCCCTATCTCTCCTATTTTCATAGGAACACTTTTCATTATGCTAAAAGTGTCGAAAATCATGGGCCATATGAATCAAGTGAAGAATGAAATCTTGTAGAAATACCCATACATGATTGGCTTTCAAATATTTTCATTTGTCGTTGAGTTGCACCACTTAACACGCAATGTCTTGTATTCAGATCGAATGTGGAGAACAGACCGCCTTTTTTCGGTTATTCCGTCCCTGTTGTAAAGCTAAAAGCATATATCTGCAAAATAAACAAAAAAATAGATGTTACTATTTAATCGAATCTGCTACCACCTATGCTTATATATGTCATTCGCATACCAATATTGGCGATCGTTAAAATTTGCATCCACCTATCAGGCTCAGGCATCGACGTTTACACACTCCAGTACACTTAAATCAGTTGGCTGTCGTCCCTTCCCCGTGGTTCCTCCATTACGCCAGGTAAATTATTAAGTTACGTAAAAGCTTTGTTGTTAGCTTATTTGGGGTGAAATTTTAAGATTTTCAAAGGAAAATCTCGTTTGTGACGCCTAATAGAGTGGTTGTGTATTATTCACCGACTTTAGAAGGAGAAGGTTCTCGATTTTGCTCAACTTTGGACTGGGTGAACAATTTTTTTATAAATCCCAATTAAAACTAGTTAAGATGTAAAGAGTAGTTTCCGAGATATTCGTAATATAATAATTTTACTTTTTTGTGTATTTTATTTGAAGTCTGTTTTCATTTTCTGTTAAAATCTTAATTATCAAAGGAAAATTTATTTTGTGACACCTAATAGAGTGGTAGTGTATTTAACGACTTTAGATGAGTTGGCTATGGGAGTTTTTGAAGTGAAACTTCTTTGGAATCGTTGAATGAGCTCGATGTAACGAAAAAAAGACACTAAAAAGACAATTCCCCAGAACACTCCCCGTGATATATGCGATAGAGAACGCACAACGAGGACACGTCTCTACGCAACGCCAAAGTGTCAAGCCCTGCACAGATTAGCGGGTCCCCAACGATTCGAATGGCTCTGCGTTGTATGCGATCAAATGGTTCAAGCTGATACTGGGGTGCACCAGCCCAAAGGTGAGAACAGTATTACATATGAGGCCGAACCTGAGCCCTATACAGGGCCAAACGGTGTTTTGGCGTGAAGTACTGTCTCGCACTGGCGATAACACCCAGTTTCTTCGAGGCCAACTTGGCCTTGCTTTCCAGATGATCGCGATACTGGCACTCACTCGAAACGCTAAGGCCCAATATGCTGATACTGGGCGCGGCTTTAAGAGGAGTGTTCTTGAGAACTGGTGACACGACAAATGGGGTTTTCTTGGTGGTCAACGCGCAAACTTGTGTCTTCAAGGGGTTGAATTGAACAAGGTTCCTTTCAGCCCATGAAGAGACATTCCCGAGGGATGCCTCAACAGAAGACACAAGTTTTTTTTTATCTGTAGGGAAGAGTGAGACAGTATATAACAAAAAGAAGTCAGAAAGCAGTAAATGCAGTTTCCTGACACTATGTTCTCTCTGACTACCCTGCTTTGCAGGATAAAGCATTAGCTGCGTTTTTTAAGACCCAAACCCACATAGAGGACAAAACAGAGTCACCAGCGTTAAGTTATATTTCTTTATATTATTTTTATTATTAAACAAGCTACCCGAGTATATATTCACTTCTCTACGGGAATATTTTCACAAGCCCGGACCGTAGAGGTGAGTTTTATTGGACATTTAAAGGGCTTCTTCTTGGCTACTTCAGGCTCCTTTCCCTCTATATTCTCGCACGATAAATCCATGGAATGCAAAGAAATTTCTTCTTCAGCTTTTCTGACTATTATAAAATCAAAATATTACCAAAATTTGATCTCCACAAATCGTAAACGTGTAAAGTTAAGTCAGTATTCATTATAGCGATTCTATTACGCCGGCTAAATTGCCCTCTTGTTTGCGCAGCCTCCCTGTTCCGGTGCTTACATTCTCTGATAAGATATTTGAGATGCTCCAGAGATTTTCTTACGAACTATAAAGTCATTATATTTTAAATCTCGCCCTACCCTCGTTTATCTTTTGTCATTATCTTTCTACCATTTTTACCTAATTTCGCTAAAAAAGTGTGGGTCTTTGAAGCAAGAACGTGCTATTCTATATATTTTGTGGATTTGGACAGATTTTTTTTTCAGCTTAACGCTTTTTTCTGTATGACAGGGTAGTCAGAGAGAGTCTCGTATCATCAGGCTGCGTTTTCGATGACTAGGAAATTAAAATAGTATTAACATAATCATTTCCCTGAATTTGGATTGAACCCACTACCAAACATGTTTAAAGGCACTTTGTTCTACTACGCTATACTACGATTATCTCAATAGTTTTATTTAAAGGAATAAATTTTGAATGTTTCTTAAAGATTATTATTTATATTTACATTGGATATAAGAAAACATTTAAAATTGACGCAATTTATAATTGAGAGGTTTTCAATATTGTGCTTATTGAACTTACACCTTATACAGTCATAATACGCCGCCACTGTGTAATATGGTAGTTATATAATTACTTTGGCTATCATTATAATATAATAGTCTTATATTAAACAGTAATTAATGATTGTATTGTTAATGAGAAACTCTCAGATAGAAAATTAATTAGTAATGATGATTGTGGAGTATTATGGAGTCAGGTTGAATAAATTTATTCATAAGTAATTTTGGTTTTCACTTTATGTTCAATTTACAGACATTACATATTGGGTGGCTCTACTTAACACCGTATGTTGTTTAAGTATCATTGTCATGATTTAGACAACGTCTTATCCGAAACACGTTGTCGAAGATTCAGAAGAATGATTACTCCTATATTGAAATTATTTTTATTTCCTCGCTCTTGTAACATACATCGCGGCGTTGTGTTCCGTCACTTCCTAGGCCATATCTCGATTTGGGCGGAAAGTGAAGGATGGAGTGTCTTAACCTTAGGTTCTCTGAGACCACCCTGTTATGCGAAAAAAGCATTTCTACCTTTAAAATAGATCCACAGTGAGTCACACCAACGTTTTTAGTTAAGTTTAAGCGTTAAAGTGCAGCCTCGGTCGCGCTACTATGTGACGTCACGTAGCGATACGCCGCTTACACGCTTACATACATGTACGTTGTAACAACACGCACACCGCCACACCGCATACTCCACCACCTGCCACTGTTCATACTTTAAGACGCTCTCATTTTCAGGATTTCAGAATCCTAGCCCGATGATGATGAAACAAAATCTATTGTTATTTGCAAGAACAGGCGCATTTAATGAAATCACTTTTTTAATAAGATTTAGATGTGTTGGTGTGACTCATTATCTCGTCCAAATTTTCACTTCGCAATCCCGTAATATAGTCATATTAAATATTAAATCTTCAATTATCAAGTAACAATAGACTCCAGATCTCAATTAAGATGGTAGCAACAATTATTGCGAAATCATCCATCCGTGTTCGGTGCTTGTCCCTATTAGCTGCCGCTAATGGAACGTCCGACTGACGACGAATTACTGGATTTCAATATTTATTTTCAGCCAAATGTCCCATTTTCACTAGAATTGGATATTTTAAGTTATTGTTGAAACTCACTCGCGTGATAACTTTTGTATTAACTCGGTTTGGGTAGTTTTAATTGGTTGGATGAAGTACACGTTTGAAATTTAAATTCGTGTACTTAATTTTGATAATTATTTTGAAATCTAGATTTTTGCTACATTTTGTCTAGATTTCTAAATTTGGAAAGGTGTTACTTAACGAAAACATTTGGAAAGGTTGTGAGAATAGGGGGATTTTTGTTACTATCTCACGCAAAATATTATTTGTTAAGATTTTGTGAATTTTGATAATAATATAACGATAGCTATCTTTTTTTTTCTTTTTTTTTATCTACACGCTGTATCCCGCATACAGCGGGGTAGGCAGAGGAAACCTGAGAACCTAGTGTTAAGACACTCCGTTCTCTTACAACAATTCCGTTCCCCACTTTCCGCCGAATGGAGGCATTGCGTGCTGACTGGCGGAGCTCAACGCCGCGCTTTGCCTTGTTACCAAACCCAGAAAATGAAAATACTAACATTTCCTGGAGTGGGAATCGAACCCACAACCTGTCGCGTTTACAGTCGCAAGCTTTGCCTCTGCGCCACGACAAGTGATAGCTATCTAGTTTCCTGTAAAAGTTGCAGTTTTCGATTGTTGGTCATACGTTTAATTCAATTAAGCTACATCATATAACATATATATAGAATTAATTATAGTTTATATAATTTCCTCAACTTTAATCCTATTATTTCATCAAATTATCAAACAAAGTTTCTTTTCACAAACCCACAATCTACTATCCCTATCAGAGCCTATTGATCGAAAGGATTAACCTACGAAATACGTAACTTTTCTATTTGATCGTTCTTTGACACCCTCAATTTTGTTCCGTCGTGTTTGCGGAGGCCCGCGTCATAGCAAATACTCTGGGGACATTGTTTGACCAAGCTTTACCCATTTTATCTTTTGCCGCATAACTTTGATAGAGGCGTCTATTTTTACTGTTTGTATTATGTTGTTACTTGGACCATTGTTCTTTGAAGTTATGAATATTTTATTATTTGTTACTTATAGTTATATTAAGGGCAAATTACACAAATTGCTAGTAAATTGTAGTCCACGTGTTGTTTCCATGTATAAATTATATTTGTGTAAAATTTTATCTAGATCGCTTCAATAGCTCAACTCAAATCTTATCACGCAATATCTTGAATTCGGCCTGAAAATAGAGAAGGAGTGTCTTGACATTAATCCTCTCTGACTACTATAAGCGAAAACACATATAGCTGGAAAAAGAAAGATAATGAAATGCCACTGATAATTACTACTACTGCTAACTTGTACCAATACAATATATAGGTAATCTATCACATACCAGTATTTATAATGTACATATATAATAAGTTTTTATACAAAAACTACACTATAACGTCTAAAAGATTTAGAAACTACCAAGATTCCTCTTAAAAACATCAATATTCTTTATTGGGCCTCTGAAACTAATATTGTTGGCTTCCACTCTTAACGTTATTTTACCACTTGGCTATCCCTTTTAGAGGGTTCGATCCATTCATTATTCAAAGGAAACGAGATTGAGTGTGTTTATAGCAAATAAAATCTTGGCTTAAGTCGTAAAGAGCGCATTGCACATGTCCCGAATGGTATATGTAAAGGGCAAGAGGTGAAGGACTTATTACTTTATGTGAGACACGGGCCGTAAAAATATCATCTTGTACGAAGCTAATATGAAAATTAACTTATATTACTTATATTTCTGTTCATATAAAAGTTAATGCTTGTAATTTTTTTCTTTTCTGTCTAGTGAACTAAAGTCCTTTTTTTCATTTTTATCATCATAATTAAGTGTCTAGCTTTTTTATCCTATGTCTAGAATCTGGTTATTCTGGGCTAAGTCTAAATACTACCTAAATATTCCTTTTACTTCAATCATTTTTTTTATCCGAGAGAACTTTCACATGTCAAGTCGTTTCCCAATAAATGGGAATAAATGGAAATGACTAAAGTGCTTATAATAGACTAAATATACAAATTTTGTTTTATACTCAAATAAACTTTATATATACTTTAACAAAAGCCTGTATATTTAACACTTCAATAAATCTTAAACGCAGCTTTTAATTTAAAAATTAATTTCCCCGTCAGTTAACACGAAAATCTCTCGAAAGCAATACAAGTTATAATTAAACACATGATAAAACCACTCCATTATAGCGAAATATTGATATTCATTTCGTACGTTGGTATGATGATTAAATGTCCTCACCAGTATGACCAGAATAATGAAATGTTTATGAGTATGTTCTTTTATTTATTAAAAAAATCATCTATATGAATACCAGTGGCGAGGCGTCCATACAACTCGATTCCCACCGGCTTGCCTAAATTTTCAAAGTACAAGTATGGGAACTAAAAACAAAGGTCGCCAAGTAAAATGTGGAGCTCCAAAGAACAAGTCAAACAAGGTGTGAAACAACAAGGTTGCCAGGAAAATATTAGGCATAAAATTGCAAAAAAAACAAGCTTTGACATCTTATAGACCCAAAAAAAATAACGTCATCGCCAAAATTCGATAATGAAATTACTAAATACCTTCACATCCTATACCGGCTTCCCTAAAAATTATCGGCTTCCCTAAAAAATATCAGCTTCCCTAAAAATTACCGGCTTCCCTGAATATTTATACCGGCTTCCCTAAATATACATGGGCTTCCCGTAATTTACCGGCTTGCCTAACAAAAATTTTCACGCTCATGAATACTTTTTTCATCTCAACACAATGTATCAAATTAGGGGGGAAATGGAAAACGGAGTTTCTTGTCACAGGTTCTTTGCCTGTTATACAAAAAAAAAGTGAAACTGGAATAAAAGTATTCAATTCAGGCCCGTCCATGGCAAAGATGGCACATTTAAATCACCTCTACCTAGTTTCTACCTTTCCGAACAAAAACGTTCGCAAAGCTCAAAGCATTCTGAAACACGAGAATACCTCCGTTCAAATAAAATAGCGTATAAACTATTACAATGCCATTTCTAGTGCGGAAAATATTAACGCAAATGCACAAAGAACAAAGGTTGGAATTGTATTGACGAATTCTAGGAACGTTCGTTCATTTTAGATTTGCTATAGTTTTGTTCAAAATTTTGGTGAAACTGTTCCTGGTTGTAACAAAAGTTCTCTTAGTTGTTATTTGTGTGCCTCAAGAGTTTTAGATCAATAATTCTATCCTAATAATGTTATAAATGCGATAGCTTGTGAGTATGGATATTTTTTGCTTTTTCAAGCAAACATAATTGAATGGATCTAGATGATGATAACCATCATTGTAGTAACATAGCTTGCTTAACAAAAGAAACGAGGAAAATGAAAATATTTTAAATATTAACGTTCACAAGATCGTATCGTAAGTCACACATTGTACCACTGCTCTGTCCATATTATTACATTATAACATAGACTTTTTCACAAGCACCATTCTAATAAGTAACCATCGTGGTCATTCAGGCACACTAATTGTACCAACATCGCCACGATAGCGTAATATTAAAAGTTGATAAAACAAAACACTTTTATGCCTCTCTAAGCTCCAGGCAGAGATTTTCATGGTTCCGAGAGGCTAATTACTTCCCCTGAGGCAATATTAATCAGCGCTGACAAACGCGGGACATGTTTAATGACTTGGCTGACTTTTATAAAATTTTCAAGCAAGAAATTCGCTAATTTCATAGTTTAATCAAATTTCGCTTAACGTTTTCGGAGTTTATAGATGATATTTTACTTAATTTTTAATTTGGATGGAAAAATGTTTGGCGAATTTGTTTAGTTTGCGTTTTTGTGTCATGTTTAGATTAGTTTCTGTTCTAATTAATATAGTTTATACGAAAAATATAGTTTTAAGTAATCTTTTTTGTATACAACGTTATTACGATTATCGTTCGTTAGCGATATGGTCGTTTTTTGTACGTATAATGTTATTTTTGGTTTGGTTTTCTTTTTGTATTTTTCATTTGTTTAGAATATATATATTAGAATACGTTTATATAGTTATAATAATTACTATATTATTACTATAAAAATATTAACGCCTGTCGTGGCGCAGAGGCACAAGCGTGCGACTGTAAACGCGACAGGTTGTGGGTTCGATTCCCACTCCAGAAATGTAAAATTTAGTATTTTCATTTCTTGGGTTTGGTAACAAAGCGCGGAGTTGAGTTCCGCCACTCAACACGCAATGCCTCAATTCTCTGGTTACCTCTGCCTACCCCGCTATATGCGGGATACAGCGTGAAGTTAAAAAAAAAAGAAAAAAATATTGTTGACAATGTTTCAAATATATAAGTTTGTGTGCATTCACCATGCAATAGCAAAAGCCATTTTTGTCTAACCAGATCAAAACATTGTAAATGGATACAGTCTCTTGATAAACAATCGAACTGACATCTATCGCATTTGCAGCCAAACCCTTTCTAACTCCAAAACAATAAAACTATACTGCTTACACCTTTTTTAACAAACAGTAAGATTTCATTGTACTTGTTTTTATTAATTGAATATTCTCAATAAAACAGGTCATAAAAGTATACACTGCGGTACACCTGACAAAGTGGCAAAATTTACTGGAAACGAGGAAAATGTTTGGTTTAAAATTCGCGATTCCAGCTGTCGGCTTTATAATTGCGTCTCTACGCCGCAATCCAATTACTCCAAACGAAATTAATTTAGCGACAAAACGGTGGAACAGAGCTTTAGATATAGCTACTATTAATATTATATTCTAAAGATTGTATGTTTGAAGATTACGCCCGAGATAGATCTTCTTTGACGTGACGTACATGTTAAAGGTAGTAAGACACTATTAAATGTTAATTAATTATTAATAATGCAGTATTTATATTTTTTGAATAGGGAAGATACAGTTTTTTTTATTTTCATATTCGGATTATAGGACTTCTCTCTGACTACTTCACTAGAGATAAATCGTGAAGCTAAGTGAAGTATAGAACTTCGTGTAAAATGACTACAATTAATTATACTAAGACAATAAAATAAATTCAGTTCATATTTTTAATTATGGCGCTTTGAATGTGCCAGTTGAGCACAAATCACATCGCCAATGTCACGTTGTATGGAGAACACACGAAGGAGGATTGATCGGTAAAATACAGTATTCTTCTACAAAAGGCGTAGTTTTAAAGTGACAGTTGGCACAAGTACGCGAAAAAAATGGCAGAGTCTGAATAATTAATATAGACCGTCGAGTGATATAGTGTCTATGTCATACTCATGAAAAGACAAGTTCAAACACATATGACCTCACTGACCTCCATACAACGTGACATTGACGAAGTGATTTGTGTTCAACTGGCACGTTCAAAGCACCATAATTAAACAGCAAATTGAACTTACCTCACTGACGTTATTCAAATAACCTAAAATAAAAACGGTCAGTGATCATTTTAAACTTTTTTATCATTTTAATCACTTACATACATGCATAGCTTCACTCTGTATCCCGCATATAACAAGGTAGGCAGAGGAAACCTAGTGTTAAGACACTCCGTTCCCCACTTTCCACCGAATTGAGGCATTGCGTGCTGAGTGGCGAAACTCAACGCCGCGCTTTACCGTGTTACCAAACCCAGGAAATGAAAATATTAAACTTTTAATCCGGAAAATATATTTTTGTATCTTACCTATTTTTTATTCTTGTTCTAAGGTGAACTCAAGTATCTTTATTTTTACCCTTCTTCAAAAAAGGAGGCTATCAACCCGACTGTATTTTTTATATACACATAAATCGACTGGTTTAACCAGTTTTGGTGATTCTTTTTCTATATAGTGTTTCTGATATGGTTCCATGTGAATGTAGCAAAGGTCTGACGAGTAATTCTTGAGTTATTAGTAGTAATTGTAATTATTAGTGTATTTTCTTTGAAGTCGGATTTCTTTTTTTGTTAAAATCTTGATTATTTACTTCCATGAATATTATCGTAACAGCTAATTATTTAACTGATTAATTATTTTGGAGTCCCATGGTGGGTTTTGTTCTTAACTTAGGTAATTCCCCGGAACCTAATTTATTAAAAAACAGAAGTATCTAGCAAGATACGCTCGAAATAATCTAGCACAAACCAAAACTACATCTGTAAAGGACCTAAGACATTTCTATTTAGTTATTAATGCAAACATCGGGACTACTGAGAGCTACTAGAAGATTAGGGTTGAGACGAGATTGACGTGAGCTCTTTGGGGTATTCTGTGGATGGAAGGAATTAGTTATATTATATTCATTCTCTTTATTGTTGCTTCGGAAATGATTACGGTTTCGATTTTTCAACTTGCCATAAAGGAGTACTGTTTTGATTTCATTTGATATTGAAAAAAAGAAAAGAACACGAAGCACGGCGTTAATTTCCGCCGATTAATACGAAATGTATCGGAAATATTTTGAGCGGAAATCGGCGTAACTTACCTTTGCAAATTATCATTTATTCGTTACGATTCGTTGTCGTCCAAGATCAATCATTATGTCACTGTCTATACCATTTCGTCGTACTATACTTGGTGTTAATCCTAAGAGTATAAGTACATTTTTAAATGAAAGTAACACGGTTTTCTACGTTTTTTATGATTCCATATATAAATTTCAAAATAAATTCTTTATAAACTTGAAACAAAATAATTAAATCAGATTTAATTAGGCAAGAAAAGTCATGTGCTTATTCTTAATTTATTGTACAGCAACCAACGCCAGTTTCATCAGAACACCAGTTTCAAGGCAGTCGCGTAGAAAATTCCTCGCATATCTTGAAAGTAATAGTATTTTAGCTTCACCCGTTAACGCGGAATGCAATAAGCACTAATCTACGAAGCGGGATAAACTACCGTCCTTAGTGAGTGTCCTGGATAAATTAAAAGTACAGGGTCTTCTTTAGTTTTAATTCATATATCTATCTATATATAAATACGTGAAGCAAAAACTTTGAATATTACGCGGACGGGGGCGCATGAAATTTGGCACACTTATGGTTTATATAGAGAAAGAGTGCAGAATGCTATTATATTTTTTAAAATAATGCATAAAAAGTAAATTAAATTAATAAAATAAATGTTTGGTGCAACCATGGCTTGACATCCATATACAAAGTGACATATACGTACACTACGCAATGCGTTATTAACGCGTTTACGGGGACACTAGTATATATTAATACGTGAAGAAAATATTTTGTATCCCTTTATGTGAAAATTGTTCGGATGGCATACTTAAAGTTTATAAGCAGAAGAAGTGTAGAAAGCATTTTTTTTAATAATAATGTATTACAATTAATCTACCTTTTCCTTATGTTATTTTTTTATATAGTGAATATTATCCTAAAATAAAATCAATTTCGAGCTGTCTTTCTGCTTTATGACTACCCTGCTAGTAAAAGTGAACCTAGTGTTAAGACACTCCGCTCCCCATTTTCTGCCCGAATTCGAGACAGACATTTAAAAAAATATGTTTCAAAAATTTATAACCTTAATAATACTTAAAATGTAGAATCAATGTGAGATTTAGATTTGGGAAGTGGATTAAACCAACAATATTCAGATTTTCCAAAAGGTAGACTTGGATAGGCCGCTGTGTTATCGACATGTAATTTTGTTATGTACCTTGCAAAATTTTCGGTGCTTAAGTTTAGTAGCAATTTGTTGAAAGAAAGTTACAGTTCGATTAATTAAATTATGATAAACAAAGCGACTGTAAGCGCGACAGGTTGTGGGTTCGATTTCCACTCCATGAAATGGAATTTGTCATTTCTTGGGTTTGGTAACAAGGCAAAGCGCGGCGTTGAGTTCCGCCACTCAGTACGGAATGCCTCAATTCGGCGGAAAGTAAGAAACGGAGTGTCTTAACACTAGGTTTCCTCTGCTCACCCTGCTATATGCGGGATACAGCGTGAAGCTATGTATGTATGTATGTTAAGGTAATGCCATCATGGCGCAATGACTGACTGTAATCAAGGTTAGTTGTGGGTTCGATTCCCACTCTGAGACCCTTAAATTGAATGATTCAAAATTATTTGATTTATTCGCTCTGGTAAGACAAAACGAGGTGTCAAGTTCCTGAACACGTAGTGTCTCGATTTCGAACGGAAAACGGAGAATGGAGTGTCTTGACACTAGATTCTCTCGAACTGCACTGCTAAGTGGGAAAAAATCATAAGCGTGCTGTGTTTTAGTATAACGTTCTCAATTTATATGCAACTCGAACTCCACCTGCGAGTCAAAGTGCTAAAGGCCAGTTCAGAAGATAACTTGTTGGTAATATAGACACACCCACTTTGTTTATTTATATATTAAATGTATTTAATATTATTTCACGTAATATAACTTGGTATTTTGAAGGTACTTAAGAATTTTGTTTTTTTATGATTTTGCATAGCAGGACCGTTGTAGGGAGACTAGTGCAAAACCCTCCGTTCTCCGGTCTTTTTAACTTCACGCTGTACCCCGCATATACCAGGGTAGGCAGAGGGAATCTAACAACCTGTGTTAAGACACTCCGTTCCCCACTTTAATTATACTTATTATAGAAACGACAAAAACATAAAAAATATATCATGAAAACTGTATTATCGCTTAACCGAGCTTTAACTTTAAAATTAACCTAAAAGGCAAAAAAAAATTCAACTCACATAAAGCAATTTTTAAAATCGATCACCCATCCCCGTCCACTGTTCTTGACACTTTATCGCGGTACTTACGGAATATCGACAAAAACCCGCGTTTTCAGATGAGCAAAGCTTCATAAAACTTTGCTACCGCCATTACAATGTTTTACGACGAATATTGTTTTCTTGTTAAGTAGAGTATCTAAATCCATTAAAATTTTGTTCGTAATTTTGATTTTATTACTTTATCTCTATATATATAAAAATGAAATGAAAATTTACCGAGTGAATAATACAGACAACATACCACCGGCGCGTAATTACTAGCTATAGAATGATTAAATTTGGTATGTACGAAGGGAGTCCTAGAGGAGTATAGGGAAGCACTAAAAGAATTTGTCGAAGTTCCTTTGAAAAACAGGACAAATGGAATTTTACTTCGGCAATTCACATAAGTGCATCAGAATGCTGAACTTTGTCTTATCAGAGTAATAATATATATATATATATATATATATATATATATATATATATATATATATATATATATATATATATATATATATATATATGCAATATATATATATAAAAGATCGTTTCCCTATAGGATATATAGAACTGACAACAATCTTATTTCAGTCAGCCGTCCTACATCATAGCTAGCCAAAAACCTTTGCAATATCATATAAAATAAAAATATTCCCCACCATGGCTGTTCTGTCTGCAACATAAAAAAAATTATGCATTACTGCATTAACGTTTTCCAAATAAAGTGTTACGAAACTGAACGCGCTTTGTCTCACCAAAGCGGAAATGTGACAATAACATCCCAGAGTGGATATCAAATCGACAACCAGTCACATTTACAGTGTTACGTCCCACTGTACCATAACTGAAGGTTTTTTTAGCTTCACGCTGTATCCCGCACATAGCATGGTAAGCAGAGGAAACCAAAGAACCTAGTGTTAAGACACTCCGTTCTCTTTTAACATTTCCGTTCCCCAAAGCTCTTTAATATCATAAAAATAAAATATCCTATATTTTCATAAAATCCACGCAAACGAAGTTGCAGGAGACCAATCATTTATTATAAGTGTAGACTTGGGGGCCTCATTAGTATGCATAAACATCTTCACTGTCCAAGCTCCTCTCTCTACCTAACGACATTAACCTCAAGCTACAAGCATAATTGTAAAATCTAATTAAATATATCTTTCTTTTGTTCTCAGGTAAGACCGACGTACACAGAAACAGGATATCCAGAAAGAAGGTTTTCATCAAAACAAATGCGTACTTTGATACCTTAATTGTATAAAACAGTCGTTTATCGATTTAATATTTGACAAGTATTAGGAGTAACGCTTTGGATAGGACATCGTAGTACAGTGGGACTGCTTCTGACGTTAGAGTGATTGGCTGTAAATTCGATTTCAAGTTGAGGATTGGTTATATAATATTTAAACTATATACATAAGCATATGTATATTACTATATATATATATATATATTTACTGTAGAATGTCATATAATTTGTACATTTCACATTGCATCTAAGTACTATAAAAGAACACATGTCCCACAATGGTAAATATTGGAAATTCACATTTAAATGCAAAGTAGCTCATAAACTGTATTTGTTCTAACCGGGAACTGAATCTTGGACTAACCTCGTAAAACTTGAAAAAGGACAATAAACAAAAAACCGGAAGTACATAGACGTTCGATAACTAAGCACTGCGAGTCACGTCCGGTGTGCCGCCTCGTTACAGAGAAAACGCTGAACACGTACGCTATATAACTAGTAAATTTGTTGTACATTTCAAAATAAATGATAAAAATTTCTTATTAAAATAGTTTGAGTCTCCATTTATACTTATATCCTAGATTTAAAATTAAATAATAATAACAAACTAAAATATAATGTAGGGGCCATCATGGCGAAGGTAAACTGTTGGTTGTGGCTTTCCACTTAGAGAAATGAATATATCTAAATCATATTTATTTATCTGCATTTCTGCAATTTCTGCATTTTAACATGCTATATCTCGTATTCATGCGAGAGCAGCAAACAAATAATAATTGAGTATGAATTGATTACAATTTTAAAAATAAATTTTCCAATGGACTGACTACTAACGATTTTAAAGACGGCGCAAAGTGGACGAATTTAAATGAAGGCAGACCCTGGGTTAATGCTGGGATAAAAGCGAAGAAGATATCCGTTAATAACAAACCTATTTAGTACCTATTACATTTTAGCAGCTTCACACTGTACCACGCATAGAAGGGTTCTTTTTTTTTTTTATAATACCATACACCTCCAATATATAGATCGGAGACCTTATCTTCTTTTTATTATTGTTTTTTACTTTTTTTTGTCTTTAATTTTGCGCATAGAAGGGATAGTCATAGAGAACTCAGTCTTAAGACACTCTGTCCTCCACAAGACATTATAAGAGAAAACTTGTGGCTTATAAATATAGTACATTTTTAACGTCTAACATATTAATCATACTCTGTTTCATCGCCGTAAAAGGTTTCAAAGACGTAAAAGGATCATCTGATCATAAAATATAGATGACGGTACAAAACACAAGGAATTTCGATGATTTACACCGTTTTATTTGACCCTTTTAGCGCCATTGAGGCACAATTGGGACGTGCCTGATTGTATGTAATGATTATAGATTCTTTCTTATTCTCGAAGACATTTTTTATATAATATTTTTCCTCATCTGGTTATATAAAGTGCACTGTTGGGTTCCGTCAAATGTTCAATGTCTGTTTAGAACACATTCTGTGCTTTTCTTAATTACTAGCGTTCAGGTCAACACGCGTTAACAACGCGTTGCCTAGCAACGTATATGTCACTTCATATAAACATGGATATCAAACCATGGTAGTGTGTGTAGCATTTATTTTGTTAATTTAATATATTTTTTATGCATAAATTTAGTGTGAGTGCTGAATGCTAATATTTAATAAAATACAGGAGTGTATTCTGCACTCCTTCTCGTAATGTTCCTAAAACGGTGTACAAAGTTTTTGCTTCATATATTAATATGTAGAGATCAAGACACTTGTGTACCAGCAGGCTAATTTAATCAATTGCGAATAAACACGAATGAATTGAATTTCTTTAAAGAATCTCGACGTGCGTGATGTCTTTTAGTGCAAGTGGTTAACGCCATTCTTTACCTGAATTAAAGAAAGTTCTGAAAGTTCTGAAACTAATGCAATAGATAAATAAATAATCAGGAGCTTTCTCTGCTTCTTTCTTTCGCGAACCCCCCTCGAACGATCAAAAAAATAAAATTAAAATATTTAGTTGACATATGATTTTTTCAATAATTCTAACAACAAACTACATATTTTTATATAATAGAATAATGATGAAATCACAAACCACAAATGTAACTTCCAATGTAAAAAAACATTATATCACAACTATTATATCGATTTTTTTAAATGAAAATACCGTTTTACAAATTGGCTCAATTTACCGGTGACGGTGAGTCAGGACACAGTACGGAGCTCAACACGTCACTCTTCTAATTGCGGATTGAACGCTGTGACGCGAACAATCTCTTGAGACGTCGGTTACAAATTTTATACAGGTATTTCTTATAGACGAGACTCTAGAGTGTGATATTTTAATTAAGTTTTCTGAAAACATAAAACCTGGTTTTGGAATTGCGTCATAGTGAACTATAAAGCTTGAAAGCGCCTACTTTTTGATATTTGATTTGATTCCTTGTTCATTTCCATGCTCTTATTTATAATTGTAAATTTCTAAATAGTTGACTAAAAGAGGATTCCGGTGAGTTTCTTGCGCCAGTCCTTTTCAGATCTAGGCAAACTTTAGTGAGCCGATGGTAAATTATTTTATGTTCAAAAAATTAAACATGTAAATTCTGGCTTAGGCTAATTTTGACTTGACAAAGCCTATTCCTCAAAGAAACATGCCAAACTTCAGCTTTCTACATGTACTAGTTTTGTCTGTACGTTCTCTGTCAAATCACTCAGTAACGCTTAGCTATAGATAAATGAAATCAATATCAATCTTCCCATATGTATATTAACTACAATATTAACATCACAAATTCCCAATATATTAAATCCGATATAATAAGCTTTAAACCGGAAGTACATGGAGCGGTAACGAGGCAGGTCACATCCGTACCCTGAGGTCGGGTTGTTCATTAATGCGATTATTACTAACTTGCAGGATACATACGGATATATTGCTTTATAATGATTAATTGTATTTTAGGTAGCTTACATGGCATGATGTTTAGAATATTTAACAGCAGATTTATTTCCTTTTAAATTGATATTAAAAAGCGGTGTGATATGCTGGTAATTGACGGATTTTGAGGTATTTTTGCGAAGTAAGCAAGGAATTGTTTCCATTTTTTGATCATAAAAGGTTCTGCTTTTAGATGGTGGAAATCGATTTTGTGGTAACTGTTCAGTTCTTTAATTATGGCGCTTCGAAATGTGGTAACTTTAATCACATCAGTCGATCTGAATGGAGATTGAATCCACAAACATCGACAGCATTTAGACATTCCTTGCTTAATTCTTTTTCGAACATTTCTTAATGATTCAATGAAAGCAAAAGTTTTTGGAGATGGATGGATGGGTGTTATTTTTTTACGCAAAAACTCCTGAACGGTGTTAAATAAAACTTTTCAGTATAGCTACAACTTATATAGATTTTTTGTAATTGGATCATAATTAAAATAATAAATATCTCGATAGAAATAGATCTTAAGACTTGTCGAAATCTAAATTTATTATACACTCGTATGTTTACCATTTCAAAGCTATTTAGAAATTCAAATATCCTAAGCGAATCTAAATATAAGGATTAAATACTTACGTCCTATTTGAACAGATCTGAAACACAATGTCAAGAATTCATCGAGCTTTTATAATTCCATAAATTAAGTCATAAGCCTAACTTGAATGTTTGACGTAATAAAATGTTTTACTAATATTTGGATTAATTTTATGTCCTAAATTTTATTAGGCCTGTCGTGGCGTAGAGGTACAAGCGTGTGATTGTAAACGCGACAGGTTGTGGGTTTGATTCCGACTCCAGGAAACGAAAATACTAAATAATACTTAGTATTTTCATTTCCTCGCCTTGGTAACAAAGGAAAGCACGGCGTTGAGCTGCGCCACTCAGCACGCATTGCCTCAATTCGGTGGAAGGTGGGGAACGGAAATATTAAAAGAGATCGGAGTGGCTTTAACACTAGGTTCTTTGGTACCCTCTGCGTATACTGCTAAATGCGGGATACAGCGTAAAACTTAAAAAAAGGAAAAATATATATATATTAACAGACTCCAAAAAAGCGGTTCCCTCCTCATTCTACTGTTTTTTGTGTGTTACTTAACTTTTTATTTGGTGGACCAATCTTATCAAAGTTTCTAAGTCGGTCGGAAAGGTGAGAACGGAGAGTCTTGTAGGTTTCTTCTGATTACCCTGCTTGTAAGCAGGTATTCTGTAGAATAAAGCGTGAAGCTGGTCTTCTGAGTACATTTATATACTAGGTCTGTTTTAATAAATAGTACATATACTTTTTGAGCAAGATAGAAGCTAGTGCCTAGAGCTCTATTAAAGCGCTATCAGGAGTAACTTAACGTAATGATTTAACTTGGAAGCTGTACTCGACTAAGTTGAAAACTTAAGTCATACGAATGTTGCGGACTCGCCCGCTTTGCTTGCTTTAATTTGTTCTAAATAAGGAGTTAACAAATTACTAAACTATTAAAAATGTATTTTGTTGGTTAGTGTTTACAGTCAGATGCTTCCCTGTGCTTTGATGGTCTCAATAAATGTATGATAATTCAATTGAAACTTCAATTCAAATACATTAAAAAAATAAATTATTACGAATAACTCAAAAACAACTTGTCAGAATCTTAACAAAATTTAATGTTATTAAATTTAAAAAATCATTAAAATTGGTGATGGTGATCACCCAGTAAAAAGTTATAGTGAACACGTAAAAAAATACAGTCGAGGTAGAAAACCTCTTCATTTTTTGAATTAAGTTAAAATCAGTAACTAGCGGAACTCAAAATCGTGCCTCTTGGAAGCCATAAGTTCTCATCCAACTACGTCGAAATTCTTAGACTCACCTATAATAAGCATTACAGTTCATTTTGTTGTTACCTGTTATTTCTAATCGACTTTAAAAAAGAACTGACTGTTCTACTAGCTGAACTAGTTTTTATGATTAATTTTTTTGTATTCTGGCTTTTTTATATTGATAAGTTTTTGAGCTATTCGTAATAATTATAGTAATTTAGAGCATTTTATTTGAAGTCTAGTAAAATTCTGTCACATGCTTTCAATTTGTGTCAAATTCAAAGTTTTTCTTAGAAAAATTTTGTCAAAAGTGTGGAAAATATATACATACCTAAACAATATTATAAATGTACACAACAACAAGTGTAAACACTCTTCCTCATGTAACTCGTAACACGGTACGTGTACGTGCCAATTACAGTGTTTCGTGATCAGTTTATGGTGGGAAGCATTATAACTTGCTAATTAATTTCAAATGAACGGTTTCGAAGTGTTGGCGCCCGACGTGGGACTTACTCTGTATTATATAGAAAAGTTTTTTAATATGTGATGCAAAATTTTATACTTTATTTGACACTATTGTGGTGGTTTAGCACGGTTTCTGGGTGGCAAGTGGTTGTGAGTTCGATTCTCCTTGAGGGAATTATTACTTTTTATTTTTTTTCCCTCTGGTAAGACAATGCACGGCTTTGAGTTGTCTTGATATAAGGTTCTCTTTACGCGGCATAAAACGTGAAACTGAAAAAGAAATACACTTGTATTAAATATAAGTAGTGATATATTGAAAGAAATAGTATTTTAAAAGGCAGAATCTAACATCACACTTTGTTATACAAGGAAGAACTTCTTTTTCAAATAGCAGGCATTTCAATTTTCACGCATAGCAGGGTAGACAGAGAGGGCCTTGACAGACACTCTGTTATCTGTTTTCCGCACGAATTCATTATATTGAAATTTGTCTTCCAGACCGGGGATATGAAAATAATTTTAAATATTTACCCTAGAGAATTGAACCTATATAACCAATCCCGTTAACAGTCAAATACTGTACCACTGAACCGCAATATATAATAATTATTTTAATTTTCACGTAAACGTCATGTATATTCAACACCGCTGACAGTAACAGATATATAGCGTTATAAATTTTCCATACGTTTTGTATAAGTTCAAAATGAAAATGTATAAATGTTCCATTAAAATTCCGGCCAGACGCCGCTATTCATATTTACTGTTATATTTCAATCTGTCATGTTTCTGATTTTAAAATGTAACAGTACTATAATTATTTTTTTTACCAAAATTATCTATAAAATACATTTGTTACGAATAACTCAAAAACTATTTGTCGGATCTTAATTAAATTTTAATGGGATCACATGAGTAACATTAGCTATCATATAAAAAAAGAATCATCCAAATTCGTTCACTCAATAAAAAGGTATGCGGTAACGCGTGTTATGTTTTATATGTATAAAAATATATAGTCATATGGATAACATACTCTTTTTGTAGAGTCGGATAGTTACTAAAAAGACAGCTTCACGCTTTTTCATAATCAGGTATACAGAGATAACCTAGAATAAAGACATTCCGTTCTCTTTACGTCCCAAATCGAGACATTGCGTGTTATCGCGGAACTCAACGCCGCGAATTATCAGAACGGAGAAATGAAAAAAGTACATACACACTTACACACCTAAATATACTGCAAATACATTACAACAACTAACAGATTAGATTTCTGTTAACAAGACGATACATAAGAAAGTTAAAGAAGGAACTTTCTAGAAAAACGTACGACCTAAGTAAATTAGCGTCCACATTCATCTACAGACGTTCTCTTTGAAGCACTTCCGGTGAGCTTTGAAAGCTTTCAAAAGATATTAATTAAATCTTTTATTTGTTTTGAACCTAACAATACCATTATAGAGAAGAGATTCATTTAACCACTTAATGATCTTTAGTTAAAAAAAGTTTAATGTATTGTTTTATATGTAATTAGATTCTTATTATTATATTATAGTCAAAAGCGTTGAGTTCCGCCACTCACGCAATGCCTTGCAGATATGGTGAACGGAAAGAGAATGGAGTGTCTTAACACTGCGTTCTTAGGTTCTCTCTGTCTACCCTGTTATGTGCGGGGTACAGCGTGAAGCATAAAAGAGATTCGTTTGATAATTTTTTTGAAATTATGAGTTAAGTATAGCATAATGTTTTGTTTTATGTGCAAGTAGATATTTATTATTATATAATTAAGATTTCATCAAAAAAGAAAGCCGACTGCAAATAAGATGCACTAGAAAGTAAAATTATTTTATATACCTCAAAAACTACTCACACATTAGAGGCGCTAGCTATCATATAAAGACAGAATCATCAAAATTGGTTCACCAAGTTTTGTGATAACATCTATAAAAGATTCAAAAAGAACAAAAAGTCAATTTGGGAACCTTTTCCTTTATTGAAGTCGGTAAATTATAACAAAATTACACAGTATTTTTGCAAATGCTACTATTTATGTGTTGTTCTGATATATATATTTTTTTTTTAACTTCACGCTGTATCTCGCACATAGCGGGCTTGGCAGCAGGAACCAGAGAATCTAGTGTTAAGACACTCCATTCTCTTTCAACATTTCCGTTCCCCTCTTTCCGCCAAATTGAGGCATTGCGTGTTGAGTGGCGCAACTCAACGCCGAGCTTTGCCTTGTTACCAAACCTAAAAATGAAAATACTAAATTTTACATTTCCTGGAGTGGGAATTTTACATTTCCGTGAGTGAGAATCGGGCGTTATAGCGTTATTCTGATATTACTGTAAAGTTTCATCTAGATCTGTTTAGTAGTTTATGCGTGAGGTGTTGCGTGAATAAACATACATCTCCCTCCATCACAAGCTTTCACATTTATAATATTAATGAGATTTGTTTTAAATTCGTATTTTATAATGCATTTTACATTTACTCTATGTTTGTATTATGTTAGTACTCTGTTTGAACGATAAACAGGAAATAAAATATTCTCTTTGTAATGTGCACTCGAAATTATTTTGTTACATAAAGTTATAAATTATAAAAAAAACAGCTTCACGCTTTATCCCGCATAAAAGGGCATTTAGGGAGAACTTAGTGTTAAGACACTCCGTTCGTCGTTTTTCTTCTGAATCGATATAGGTGTTGAGAAGCGGAACTTAACCCTTAGTTTTATCTTAGCACAAGGAATGCTTATTTTCATTCACTTATATTTCATTTCAATATGATAATCTCCCCGAGTGGGGAACACTGTGCCACCATAACTTGTCCTTCTGGAAATCCACTTCATCTCAATGTCTTTCCTATCAACAACTGTACCTTCAAGAATTTTCCTTCCTACATATTCATTTGTTGGCTCGCTCGCAACAAACTCGTTCGTCAAAGAACATTTAATTCCTTACAGTACTATTATCAAAATTGTGAACATATACACGAGTACACGAGTAAAGTCCCCGCAGAGGTGACGTACAAAGCCGCCCAAACAAATAAATAAACAGACGGAAATTAACGTACATAGGCCCGTGGTGCTTGCGTGGGAAATGAAGGGGTTACTATCGTAAAAATTAATGAGCTCTCTGTATTATTCTTTAATAACCGATAAGTTTGGTTATTTGTTTAGTCTATTTGAGTTGTATGTTGCTTTAAAATTTTGTATTTTACATGTTTTCTTTTCAATTTCACGCATTATCCTGCATAGTAGGGTAGACAGAGAGAATCTGGTGTCAAGACACTCTGTTCTCCTTTTTTACGCCTAATTTCGTGACCCTGCGTGGGCGGTTTTACTGCTAGATCGATAATATGAAAATATATTTAGAAAGCGGTTATAAATTTGAACGCAGCGGGACTCGAACCCGCGCCTCTTGGTAACTGTCCAGGCGCTTTGATCACTAAGCCATGCGTTCTACATCCGGCTGCGTCGAAATTCTTATACGCGTTTTTCAACTTATTTTTTTGTTAGCGTCTCTGTCTCTGTAAAGAGATTTTTACCAATTTCTGCTACCCAAAGATTATTGCAAAGAACAATCATTTGGCAAGAGAGAATGCTATTTATTAAATATTTTTGAAGTTTTAAAGTGTTAATCACACACGGAAATGAAAAACATATTTAGAAAACGCTTAATATTTTTTATCGAGTTTTAATCTATAGATATAAAACGCGTTAGTGGGTGACTAATAGACGAAATACTGACCATAGAAATTTGGCATGTAGGCTCTTGGAGAGTCTAAGGGAGCACTAAGGTAGGATTTCACGAAATTTCACCGGAAAATACCGACTGTAGGTGTTCTAGTCCACGCTAATAAAATTACGGACACAGCTAGTCTATACTAGTTCAAATTTAATTATTTCCATACATTGGAATCGAATTCATAACTATCTATACTATTTCCACTGCGACACAAGGACGTCTATTGTTTTTATAATAAAAATGTGACAGTTTTACTCTCTGAAACGGATACCGTCCACGTGTTGGACACCGTGACAGGTCGTTTATTGTAGATCTCTTTTCTTGTAAACAAGTATATTGTTTTTTAGTTTCTTACATTTTCTTGCTACTTTCTTTAATTGAATTTTAGATTGTCTTCATAAATAATAAAGAAAAACGATTTCAAACAAAATGTACTAAAAAATAACTACAATGACTATTACTTAAAAGAAAAATTAATCCTTCCGAGCCGGTGGTAGCTTCCGTTAGGCCTGACACGACTGACACCTTTGTAAATTGACGATTCGAAAGTGTTTGTAACAGCCTATTTGAATAAAGAATATTTTGATTTTGAATCATCAATCGGTAAAAATTCACTCAATTTGGCGCAAAGTGGGGAACGGAAATGTTGAAATAGAATGGAGTGTCTTAACACTAGGTTCTTTGGTTCCCTCTGCCTACCCCGCTATACGCGGGATACAGCGTGAAGTTAAAAAAAAAATGGTAAAAAGTTTAGGTTACACAAAAAATAATGTCGAATTGAGAACCTCCGCATTTTTGAAAATAGTCAAATATTATTAATATTACTGTAACGAGTTACATTGAAGGTGGTTTTTATCTCCAAATTCCTGTCTCCATCGCGAAAGACAAGCGACACGTGAATATAATTTATTATGAAACAAAGGACGTGATGATATCGGGTTGCCGGTTATGGTCCAAATATTGTGAAACACTTGGAACAAATAACATTTTCTCTTATTATGTTACTTTTGAAAATATTATTTGGGACTGTTTGTACGTTTTGCTGTTTTTTTTTTTAAGTGGAGACTAAACACGAGTGGTTGTAGGTTCTATTCCTTCTAAGGGCTAATGATTATATTTACATTATTGCCGCTGACAGCCTTATCTGTATCTACATTGCAGTATTTGTTAGTAGTGTGGGTCAAATCTTACAAACTATTTGATCCACTTCAGTGTCCGATTTAAGAGAAATTTGATTGAAACTAAGATAATGCAATTATAAATAATTACTCTTCCTGTTAATACAAAATGGCGGCTACAACAAAATGGCGGATTTGATATTTTTATTATAACCTACTCCATATTTAATATAGTTGTCAAATGGAAAGCCTTCAGCCTCAATCTTGGGGCTGCGGCTGCGTAAGTCGGCTACCAATGATTTTTTTTGAAATTATATATAATCACTTACTACAGACACATCATTCGTACCCATTTTATCCTAATGTCTCTTTTTTCATTTATCTTTCGTGAATATTTGGAAAAACTACTAAACATTTATTAAGAAGGCATTTTCTTGTATGCTTCAGTTTCTAAATTAATTTCTAGTCACAAAATTTTATACTTAACGGATCTAGATAAAAAAGCAACATGTAGGCTACAATCAAAATCAAAATCTTTATTCAAATAGACTGTTACAAGCAGTTTCGAATCGTCAATTTGCAAAAGATGTCAATTAATAAAGATTTTGTGTAATTGTCCTATAATAAAATAATAAGTAGTTACTTATATATTAACTTAAAAATAAAAATTCAGTAAACTAAATCAATATAAATACTTGTCGAATAACCCAAGCTTAACTTTTCAGGTCAATTTACGAGATCCAAAGTGACCATACAATACCTTTTGTTGTATATTAAATTCGATATTTGTCACAGCTGGCTTGCCGTCTGTTTTCAAAAGATAAGCGCTTTATAAATCGTTTTGAAGGCGAACTTTCCATAGGATTTAAACATTTACACATGAATTAATTTTGAGTGAGAACTGTGAGTTACAATTAAAGTGAGGTTTTATTGAGAATATTCATATATGTGTAAAAGGTATTCAAAGTTAGGGTTATTTATACGTATAGGTAGTTTTGCAAACATACGCTTTTTCTTTTATTAAGATAAACAAATAGAATCTAGTGTCCAGACACTCAGTTTTTCACTTTCCGGATTTGAGCCATAGTGAGCCATAATGTAGTGTAGTGTGGAGTAGTGGAACTTAACACCGCTTTTTGATTCAGCAAAGCAGGGAAATGAAAATAATTGAAATATAATTCCTTTCAGAGGAAATCGAGCCCACAATCATGCCACGACATATTTGAATAAACATATGTTGTCAAACCTTGGTTTAAAATCTTCATTCTCAACTTTTCGCTCGAATCGAATAACGCGTTGAGTGACGGAACTCAACGCCACGCTTTGTCTTATTAGACTGAAGAATGAAAATGATTTAAATATAATCATATCCCCGAATGGGAATTGAAGCCACAACCAATCGCGTTTACAGTCAAACACTGTCCCACTGCACCATGATGGCCTCATTTAGATCATATCCTCTATTAGACTGACATGGTTCTCTATCTTTATATTTAGGTCATTGAAATATTCTGAAAATGTTACCGTGTTACCTACGGTGTGATTTATTATAGATTCTTAATACAGATGAGTAAGAGATTTGATCCAAAGTAAATTAAAAATGTCGTAGTTGTTATAATTATAGTTATAATTACAACTTCTGTATCTTAAAATTAATTATGTAACGCTGTAAAAAACTATGAAGCCAAAGCTAAAGCCATCCTTTATCCTGTTAAGACACTCCATTCACTGTTTTTCGCCCTAACTTGAGAAGCGGTGCTATAAACGCCATTGGTTATAGTTTCGATTCCCACTCGAAAACTTATTTTTTGTAGCTTCACGCTGTATCCTGTACATAGCAGAGTAGGCAGAGAGTATGATTATATTTAAATTATTTTCATTTCTGTGCTCTTAGAGCACAGACAATTACATAGACAAGAAAGAGCGCGGCGTTGAGTTCCGCCACGCAATCCAACTCATATACAAAATAAAATTTCTTTCTGAGCTTACCGTAAGACAGTAAGACAGCGTTAAACTGCATCGATAATTTTGGGTTCAATCTCCATTCGAAGATAAAAAGACAACGCGTTGTTAAGTTCCGCCACTCCACATAATCTCGAATTCAGGCTGTAAAACCGTCTTCTACGCTAACATCCGTTCTAAGAAAATCATGAAAAGAAATGAAACCATTCATTACACTACCAGGAAAAGATTATCTTTTTATTGTCATCCGATTCTGTGAACGTCAAATACATATTATAAACATGATTGTGAGCTTAACGTGTCCGCTCGCTAATAAAATCGTGTGGCCTTTATCATCTCATCCATAACGTACAAAGGGACAATGAGGATAAAAAATCCAGTATTCAGTTTCATGCTACAATGATTTTTTTGTACAATAGACGCGTTTGTTACTAATTTATATAGTTTTAGAATGATTTTGTAGAGGAAATTGTTGTTAGTCCCACGTTGGGCGCCATTTTCTTTGATGTACTGTAAATTTCATTTAGTGTTTTTATTTTATGTGTTTTGTTATATTGTATGTATGTTTGTAAGTATTTATGTATTTGTAAATGAAGTAAATACACAATCTACTGGTTTAATTACTCCTACAAGGTATAGGTTTGTCGTGGCGCAGAGGCACTAGCGTGCGACTATAAACGCGACAGATTTGTGGGTTCGATTCCGACTCCAGTAAATGTAAGTTTAGTATTTTCATTTCTTGGGTTTGGTAACAAGGCAAAGCGCGGCGTTGAGTTCCGCCACTCAGCACGCAATGCCTCAATTCGGCGGAAAGTGGGGAACGGAATTGTTGAAAGAGAATGGAGTGTCTTAACACTAGGTTCTCTGGTTCCTTCTGCCTACCCCGCTAAATGCGGGATACAGCGTGAAGTTAAAAAAAAAGAAAGAACTCATTTTTCGAACTACCACAACATTTGAACCCTATAACACAACTATTAGTTCCACATTATATATATCGTAGAGGACTCGATGGATTACAACGATTGCGAGGCGTAAACCATGTTATATGATAGGTTTCTTGTGTAACAGCGGATCTAGCGATAAGCTCCTTTCTTTCACTCTAATAGATTGTTTCAACATGAGGATTTATTTTTATTGAGGCCTTCGTGGTACAGTGGAAGGGTTTTGATTGTAAATGTGATCGTTTTGGATTCAATTCCTACTTAGAAACATGATTATATTTTAATTATTTTGATTTTCCCCATTGTGATAGGACAAATGTGTAAAAGTTTAGTATTTTTATTTCCTGGGTTTAATAACACGGCAAAGCGCGGCGTTGAGTTCCGTTACTCAACACACACAACACGCATTGCCTCAATTCGGCGGAAAGTGAGAAACGGAGTGTCTTAACATTAGGTTCTCAGGTACCCTCTGCCTACCCTGCTATATGCGGGATACAGCGTGAAGGTAAACAAAAAAATGCTTACACTACGCCACGGTAGCTTCTTTCTTAAATTAATTGAAAAGTTGTAATAATCTACTAGTACATCATAATCCACATAGAGTTCTCTCTAATCTACCGCGCGCTCGATATATTACGGTTAAAATGGACGTGTGCTTCACAGCTTATAAGGGCTTAGTATACTTTGAACGAGAGCCTTCTGACATCTTCAGAATCCTAACATGATAGATTCTTTGATAAAAGTAGTACTTTTGAGGCCAGTGCGACGGTAAACGCGACAGGTTGTGGGTTCGGTTCCCAGTCCAAGAAATGAAAATATTAAATAATATTTAATATTTTCATGTTCTCGCTTTGGTAACAGGGCAAAGCGCGGCGTCGAGTTTCGCCACTCAGCACGCTATGCCTCAATTCGGCGGAAAGTGGGTAACGTAAATTTTAAAAGAGAATGGAGTGTCTTAACACTAGGTTATCTGGTTCCTTCTGCCTACCTTGCTATGTGCAGGATACAGCGTGAAGCTAAAAAAAATAAGTGTTATGGAAAAGTAGAGACCATCGCGGAAGACCTCTGGCTGTAAACGCGATTGGTTATGGGTTCGCTAATCACTGTGCGAATTATTATAATTGAATTATTTTAATTTCTCCGCTTTGACAGAAACAGCGTAGCGTTGAGTTGCGCTATGTAACACTTAGTGTCTGGAATTCGAATGAAAAGTAAAAAACGGAGTGTCTTGACACTAGAGTCTCTCTAGCTAACCTTTTTCTTTCACTCTGACTACTTCTCTGGCTTTACGGGATAAAGCTTGAAGTTGCAAAAAAAAACTAGAAACTATAAATTGTAGCCTCTACACAATATCTCGTATTTAAGTGGACAGTAAAAAAAATATTATCTTGACTTGAGAGAGAGAGAGAGAGAGAGAGACTTGACTACGTTCTCTCTGCCTAATCTAATCTATACGCGAAAAGTGTGAAGTTATTACATGTACAATGTAGCTGAGTGAAAACGCTTGTCTTTAAGCTCTAACAGAGTGTTACAGGCTTGAGCTCTAGTAATGCATTCAATATTTGTTAAGAAGCCACTCCATTACCATAATGCAAGCTAAGAACATTAAAGAGCTTCTGAAGTAATAAACATACTCTTATTTACATAAGTGGGTCTTAGATTAATAATATTTGCAATTTTTAACATTAAATTTATTTATTAAATCGTTTTCTATTATATATTTTTTTTTAACTTCACGCTGTATCCCGCATATAGCAAGGTAGGCAGAGGGAACCTCAAAACCTAGAGTTAGGATACTCCGTTCTTTTTCAATAATGTCTTGAGACCCAGGAAATAAAAATGTTAAATATTATTTAAATGAAAATGCTAAATATTATTTAGAATTTTCATTTCCTGGAGTGAGAATCGAACCCACAACCTGTCTCGTTTACAGTCACACGCTGGTGCCGCTGCGCCACGCCAACTTTTTTTTATAATTTAAATAACAAAAATTATATCATGTTTAAGAAAATTAGTCGACACTAAAGTAAACTTCAAACATTTTAAACGTAAAAAAACCTAACTTAAGGTAACTCCAAAAGACTATTTGCTTCTAAGTAAGTTAGTAATGCCGTGAAATTATGCATTCAGTGTTCAAGAAGAAGAATTTCTTCAAAGGTCTGCGCCTAACAAGGTTGACTTTAGTTTTTAAAGCTAACAGTTTTAAATGAGCGTAATTGTAAAGTAGTTTAGCTTTCATGTCACAATATTTTAAGATGATGTTGTTAATTCTTTTAATAGTAGCTTAAACTATCGAGGAGCGGGAGAGTGTCGGTTTTTTTGTAACAATATTAAGATTATAATGAGCTCTTTGATTTTTGTGATTATTACACATATTATATGAAACTATTTTACCCGGATAAATCGCGTATATGCTAGTATTCGAAAATACATTTTTGGAAACCCAACGTTTCGAACACTTTACAGTAGTCCATAGTCACAGGTAGACTGTCTACCCGTGTACCTATTAAATATACGCGATTAATCCGGTTAAAAGGGTTTCATTAAATAATATTAAGATTATTCGAAAAGTGGGGAACGGAATTGTTATAAGAGAATGGAGTGTCTTAACACTAGGTTCTCAGGTTCCCTCTGCCTACCCCGCTATATGCGGGATACAGCGTGAAGTTAAAAAATATATATAAATATTAAGATTAATATTTAAAATGTTTCGAATTTGAGCAGAAAGTGGCGAAAGCAGTATTTTAACACAAGGTGAAGCTCATTTCACGTCACTATGTTTTAAAATAATTTTATTATTTTTTGTTTTACTGGAGATAGATATATTTAACATGCAATCTCTCATAGTGTAACTATTTCTGTTTTATTGATCAATCTTTCCTTCGTGTGTTCTCCATACAACGTGACATTTGCGAAGTGACTTGTGCTCAACTGGCACGTTCGAAGCGCCATAATAAACTAACTGAACTGACTGTTAATTTTTTTAACGGCAACTTAAAATATCTTACGTGAATGAAGCAATATATCAATGCATTTACTTCGGTACTATGCTTTGTTTTTATGGACATAAGTATTTTGTTACAGACGCTTATTAAAAATTTGCACAAGTGTCCGGAATTCCAACCAAATTTATTTTATTTATATTTTATAATAGTTATTTCTTATACTTCTAATCAACTCAATTAATCAATTTTAATAAATGATAGAGAAATAACAAATGGAAGCGGAAGTACAATAAGATAATATGAAAAATGCCCTTTCCGTTCCAAGCACATTATTAACAAATGACAGCGCGAAATGATCATCAATTTTGTTAGAGTTTACTCGCTGATAATATTATAGCTTTTGTTGATCGTTTTTGTCAAATTTTAGAGAAAATTAAAGCCAATTTCATAATATTTTGAAGGAAATTCAATTTTGAACAGACATTACCCATAGTCCTTGAGACCATTATGACGCAATCTAACAGTGTCTAACTATAATCGCGATTGGTTATGGTTCGATCCCCACTTAGCAGTGTGATTATATTTAAGCTACTTTCATTTTTCCGCTCTGGTACACAAAACGCGGCGTTGAGTTTCGCCACTCAACACATAATGTCTCGATTTTGGGAAAGTAAAGAATGGAGTATCTTGATACAAGTTTCTATTTGACTACCTTGCTTTGCAAAATAAAGCGTGAAGATGTAAGTTACAAATTAAGAAAACTATTGTTTTCTTTCTTCGAGTTAGTTAAAAAGAAACTAATAGAATCACGTTTAATATATTTTGACGTGTATTTATCGTCATGTGAAAATATTGTGCTATCGGAGCCGGACATGTGTGCAATTTAGAACCAAATAGGACGATGAAATTGAAGTCAAAATAACGTGGTAAAAAATCTTAGATAAATAAATAGATATATACATACTTCTATATATATATATATGTATGTCTATGTTATATATTTTTTTGTTAATTTATGTATTCAATATAAATATATTATAGATGTCTTGCGTCTCTTAAGTAATTATTATTTTTTTATTGCGCTGAATTTCAATCCCGCTACCTGTTACGCTGGAAGCGTTGCTTCCACAGGTTGACTGGAAGATATCTCTTCTAGAAATAAGTCCACCTTTGTCGACATCCAGTACTAATGACTTTTATTTTTTGTAAAATTTGTGTGCAATAAAGAATATTATATATATCCGAATAAAAGCTTGTAAATAATTAAAATATCATTAATCCAACATATTTTCCCTAATAAATATATAATATCGTACAAACTGATTAATGCTAAAGTTTTAACAGGCGTTCGTAATAACCTGAGGAGTTCGCGAACTTTACTTGAAGCAATTTCATAAGATTCCTATTATGTAGATGAGATATCAAGTATCTAAAGGTAATGGGATGAGTGCTGTTTTGCATCAAACAAGAAAGTTGCTTTGGTAAAAAATGAAATAACAACGATCAAAATGCCCCGACTTTGCTTAGTTTTTTCCTTCTTTTCCCGTATAACAGTAATGCGAGAGAGAACATAATGTTAAGACACTCCGACCTTCATTTACCGCCCGAATTCGATGCTTTATATGTAGAGTGGCGGAGGTTAACGCCGTGATTTATCTCAATTTTCTGTCTGTTTTTTTTGGACTTAAGACATGAGATCCATAGAACTTACTATCTCTATGTTCACAAGAAGAGTCCATTATTAAATATGTAAAATTTTAAATTAGCAATATTTCATAAAAACATATATTATTTATAGTATGAAAATTATCAAATATAATATGATTATTGGTCTATAACGCGATAGGATGCGGGTTTGATTCCCACTACAGGAAATGTAAAATTTAGTATTTTCGTTACCTGGGTTAGGCAAACAAAGCGAAACCTTAAGTTTCACCATTCAACACGCAATGACTCACTGAAAGCGGGGAACGGAGTGTCTTAACACTAGGTTCTCAGGTTCCCTCTGCCTACCCTGCTATATGCGGGATACAGATACAGAGTGAAGCTAAAAAAAATGATTATATTAGTGTTTCTTCATAAATAGTCCGTTTCTTAAAAAACTTATGAAACTAAGTAAAACTATAAGGAAATAGAAATTTTATTTTGTTCCGATTCGGTTGTCCTCTTACAAGCTTTCTTGGAGATGTAAAAAGCATTATAAAAAATAAAAGTTCCACCACTCGTAGCATATTTTAATGTAAAATGTTTTGTTTTTGCTACAAAAGAAACAGAGAGAGGAGTTTGTTTTGTTCTGCTGAGGTTTTATCTAAAACATATTTACTTTATCTTACAAAAATATACTATATTTTTATTTAAGCTTCACGTATTTTCAGGGTATAAAAGATAATAGTGCCGTGTGAGGCACCTCCTACCAGAACTATAAAGTATATGTATATTGTTTCACGCTTATAATAAGCGTGAAATAAAAAATAGAGAACATAATTAGACAGGACACTCCGTTTTCTATTTTCCGCCTTAGTTCAAGACATTGCCTGTAGAGTGATGGAACTCCACGCTTTATTTCGCATAGGATGTTAGTTAGAGACCTAGTGTCAAGACACTCCTTTTGCCGGTTTCCGCTGGAATTCCTTACATTGTTACCTTACATTTTGTAGAGTGACGGAGCTCAACGCTGTAATTTATCGTACGAAAACAGACAAATGAAGATAATTTAAATATCATTCTATGGAATGAGAATAGAACCCACAACCACTGGTTCTAACAGTCAAATGCTGTCCCACAGCACCATGATGGCTAACATTTATTTAAATAATAAATTGTAAAATTGCCTAACAACATATAAAACGGACTTGTGGACTGATACACCGGTGTCCGGTTACCGAGTGTTGATTAGTCCCATCCCTTGACAAATCCCTTGCCAATTTCGTTCCAACAAATCGAGATTGCGGTTATTTCTAGAGGAAATGGAAATGTATGACTAAATAATATACATATAACGTAGCTGTATTTGAACTGGTACTTCTCGAATATCGTCCAAGCGTAAGAACGCTTTTGAATTGAGTTATATGGTCACAGTCCGCCATTGCTCAAATCATATTGTTCTTATTTTTTTTTATTCATAAAAGGTAGCAAACGAGCAAACGAACCACCTGATGGTAAGTGGTTGCCTTCGCTCATGATGGGGAATGGATGGGTATCAAAGAGGAAAAGCTGACTTAGAAAATATTATAAAATATTTTGCGGTTAGTCTTTGACTTGATAGTGGTTCTCAGTTACCAAGAGTACGAACCTCCTACCCCCTAAATACCAGGATACCCGCTTCTTCTGGGACGCTACCCAGCAACAAAAAGGAATTCTAACCACGTTCCCCCACAAGGAAAAATATTTAGTAACCTAGAAACATTTGACAAAGCACTTTTATTCTTCTATAATACAACTGTTTAAAATGGACGGATAACTAAATGTCTATTAATGGTTCTATTGTCTAAAAATTGTAATAAATAAATCACAGAATGTCTTTACCGAGACAAACCGTGGCGTTGAGTTCCGCCACTTAATACTTAACGCTTATTAACACTAGATCCATTGATATGCGTGATAAGCCGTGAAACTGCTACCATAATTACTAATTAGTACTAACATAAAACGTAGTGTAAAATCACTTTTTTCAAAAAAAACATGCCATAAAACAAAATATACTCACAAAATTGGTAGCTACGGAAAACCATGACATTTTCAATCGTAATATAAATCGGCAGAAAACGTATACGGAGTGCGACATATGCTCGCTCTTACAGAGATGACCCAGATCTTGCAACGGCTTGATAAAACTCACCGCATTGTAACCTATATTAATGTATGTTTGTATGTTTGTATGGAATATGTTTACCTGAAATCTGGTTTTAGATTCTTAACCGACTTCTTAATAGATGATTATTATTTTGACTGCGTTTTTTTAACGGACGGTGTAACCGCATAACTTTATATTGAGTAAAATAGTTTTGGCGATTCTTTTTTTATATGATAGCTAGTGCTTCTGTGATGGGTTAAAATTAAATTTGCTTAAGATCTGACGTGTAGTTTTCGAGTTATTCGTAATAATTCTACTTTTTAGTCGGTTTATTTTTTTGTTAAAATCTTGGTTAATTCGCATACCAGCTAATGCCACATCAAAAAAATGTTTTTTATACTATTTGTTATTTCTTTATGGTTTACTTATCACTACGAAATCACTAATCATACATTTTATTCTGCCTAAAAGTCAAAATATTTTACTTGCCTTTTTATGTGTGTATGTCTTCCGTGTATGTTTTAAGTGTCTACTGTAAAGTTTACTCAGATGGAGTTGGTTTGTTTACCAAATAAGTTATCCATATACTTATACGATTTTTCATACAATCTTAGATGAAAAAGTATTTTTTGAATCCGTAAGAACTTTACGTAATTTTTTTTATACCTAATATTTAATAAGCACTTGCTTAGATAGATTACCGTTAGGAAATAATCATCTGGTAGCTACTTATAATGTTTAATCATAATATTCTGCGAAGTGCAATTCTGCAAAGTGCGTCGTTGTGTTCCGGCACTCAATACATAATGGATTTTTTATGCAGAAACTATTCTTCATATTAGGGAGATATTTAAGGAAAGTGAATGGACTCGTTTTTAATTACCTTAGGTATTTATATTTCATAATAACATTTCATAATCATTTATAAACTTGTACCACCTACAAATATGACAGTATTTTTGTATTAAAACGTAAAGTATAGGTAGATTTTATGAACTGGAATAAAAAAAAACAGTGTTTTCCCGTTTCCGAAAGACGTTCAGGGAATCTTTCCTTATTTCTCTCCTATACTTCTCGAAAAATAGAGGTCATGCCAAATAATTTAGGATTTACGTTGTCTGAGAGTCACTTAACAAGTAACATGTTCATGCATTATCCTGCACAGTAGGCTAGTCTATTAGAATTTGAGACATTGTATATCCCGTGGCAGAACACAACGCTGCACCTTGTCTTACCAGAGCGAAGAAATGAAAACCATTACAATATAATCGTTGCTCCGAGATTGAACCCCGATATATCGTGTTTACAGCCAGACGTCCACTGCACCACGACACCCTCCTCCACAAGTAAGGGAAGAGTTCTATACATATTGCTATAAGTATATACATACAAGTTGCGGTACATTACTGACGTAAATGAATAGCCTCGAACTAGACGTGCAAGACGCAACACTAACTTCCTAACTAATTATTAGTAAAAGTTGGTTCCGTGCTAATGAATATTAACATTTTAATTACTGTACGGTGTACCCTAATAGCAATCGATGTGAGTTTTAATTGATATAGCGGAGTTAAACTTAATAAAATAAGTTGGGAATGGAGTGTCTTAACATTAGGTTCTCAGGTTCCCTCTGCCTACCCTGCTATAGAGGGATACAGCGTGAAGCTAAAAAAATTGAAGGGATTTTGATTAAATATCCTTAGTTTTGTTTATATTACTGTCGTTAATATTATAAATGTATGTAAGTTTGTTTGTTATGCTTTCACGCCATAACTACTCAACCGATTATCATGAAACTTTGTAAATATATTCTTAGAGGTCTAAAAAGCATATAGGATATTTAAAAATTGAATATTTAGCTACTTCAAAGTCTTTAAATATAACCCATATACGCTATAGTGGTATAGACTACCATCTTTTACTCTTTCACGCAAAAACTACTGAACGCACTTAGATAAAATTTTATGGTAATATAGCTTACACATCTGTATAACATAGGCTATAATTTTGTGTTTTTAGATCATAAATATATTATCTATATATAGATACGTGAAGCAAAAAGTTTGGATCCCTTTTTACAAAAATTACGCGGACGGAGGAGCATGAAACATGAAACACTTACAGTTCTATATAAACTGAGAAAGAAAGAGAAAGAGTAGTAGTAGGAGTAGTAGTAGTAGTAGAAAGAGTGCAGAATGATAATATTTTTTTTAAATAATGCATACAAAGTATATTAAGCTAGTAAAATAAATGTTACATACACTACCACGGTTTGATATCCATGTTTATATAAAGTGATATATACATTGCTAGAGACAACGCGTTGTTAACGCGTCAACGGGGACACTAGTAACAATAAATATCTGGTTAAATATTGTATCTCAAATACATGCCGTATTTGAGATACAATATTTTGCTATGGGAGACAATACTCTGTGCCGCTGTAAAGATCCCTGGGGCAACAGTACTACTACACAATCGATATAATAAACAAAAATAGGATTCGAAGCCATAACCTCCAAATACAAGTATAGAGTTTTTTGACACTAGATTCTGATTAGCAGGTTATGCGCGAGAAGCGATATTAAAATTAAAATCTAACATTTTCATAACCTTTTGTTTAATAAATTGTCCGATATTTTTATTATGGCAAAATGGCCGACACACGAGAGAAAAGCGGTACCTGTGAATAACTCGATTAATGTCGCGTTGGCACTAAAATGTTCGTGTAGAATCTATTTTATTACATGTCAAAAAGTAATCAATTTTACTTTAACTTTATTTTTATTTTTGCTTTTACGCTTTTATTAGCTTGACCTGTATAAAATATTTTTTAAAAACATTTTAAAATTCAAACCCAGTGGGATTCAACCTGCGCGTCTTCGAAACCGTTCAAGCGAAAGTACTAAACCAAACGAAAAGAGGAGAACGGAGTGTCTTAACACTAGATTCCCTCTGCCTACCCTACTATATGCGGGATACATCGTGAGGCTATGTATGTATGTACCATAATATAGCCTTTTAAAATTTAAAAATCCCATTAGCGATATTTTGACATAATTATTACAAGAGATACAGTGGGGAAGTTAAAAATGGAACTTAATTGTTGAACAGTAACTACATGTTCTGTATAAATAAGATTTTACCAAAAAAAGAAAAGAAATTCAAATAAAATGTCCCAAAAATAAAATGATTACGAATAACTCAAAAACTACTTGTCAGATATTAAGTAAATATAAATAGGATCCCATCAGAAGCACAAGCATGAAAATTGTTCACCCAGAAAAAAGTTATGCATTACACACATAAAAAATACAGCCTCGTGAGAACATGCTTCTTTTTTGAAATCGGCTAAAAATCTAGAAAAACCGTGAAAGGCAACTAGCTAGCATGTAAACATACCCTTATTCACAAGATTTAACTAAGTAACCTATTGTGAGCCCTCCATATGTTTTAATTTGGCCAAATTCGTGTATTTTGCTTTCCAAGTAAAAGCTTTATTAAATTTCCGAAGTGTGTGCCCTGTCTCTGCGTAATGTAATTAATGTTGACTCGATGACTACCATATATTCTGCTTACTACACATTTTTATTAGGCCCTCCTTAATTACTTTTGCGTGGATTTTTTTTTAATTATGAAATTATTTTTATTTATTTTTTTAGTAAGTTGGTGGCGATGATAGGTCGTTTTTATTCGCAGTCCTGGGATATTTTTAAGAAATAATTATGTTAGATCTTGTTAGTGTAGAAAAAGAAATAAGATGTACTTCAAGTTAATAAGGACAACAAGTACAAGAAACTAATATTTTTCATTATGTTACATATTCAAATAATAGAATAAATAATATATTTTAAAAATTGATGTACATATTGGGCTTACCAATATAAATATATCACTTACTTCACTTCACTCACTTAGCTTCACTATTTTTTCCACATTACAGAAAGTCAGAGAGATTCTAGACTTAAATTGAACTCCGGATGTTGCAAGTTGAGAGGTGAACTCCTTTCCTCCGAGTGAGATCGAACCACCAAACTCATGTTTAATTCCCGTTTTTCCCACAAGGTTTACCCATTACGCCACAATATCCTACACAAATGTAAACGCTGGATTACACTTAAATTATGACTAGAACTTCATTTCACAAATTAATGGCGCCCATCGTGGGACAACACTCAGCAGACACTAATTACAAGACCGTATTTAGAATAGGTATACCACTGACGTTTGTGTACGCCATTCGTAGGTTAATCCTTGAGATGGCCATTAAGACGACATAAAGTCCACCGCAAGCTCAACTAAATCGACATAAACGTAGTATACTAACGCTGAGTGTAATTCAGGCCTAATAGTACGTAATGTTGTAAATAATTTTGAAGGTAGTATGAGGAAAACAAATTTACTGAAATGTGTGTGAGAAGATTGTCGTGTGTAAGTGTTGATGATGGGGGAGGATGTTCTGTGAGTACTTATTGTATCGTTTTATTGTTGTTTATGAGTTATTTCGTGTTTTTTGGACTTTATCTGGAGATGATAGTGAGGTAGGTAGAATTATTTCGTTCTCTACTTTCCGATCGTTTATAGATGGTGTATAACAATGGATAAGCAACTTTTAGTGAAGGGCCTATCCAAATTTTGAAATTTTTAGCGGGCCTAAATCTCACTTCTATTACTAAACTTCGAAATGTGATAAAAGTAATATAATAATTAGTATCTTTAATGTATAAATATTCATAAAATCATTAAGGGAGCCGCGGTTTGCTTACTTAGTTAGTTTAGCCAAACTAGGAAAACGAAAATCCCACGGGGAAATTATTATATATTTAAATTATTTTTGCCCAACTCATAGTAGAATGATCGAAAAATGGAGATTAGAGTGTTTGAACACTAAATTCATCCCACAACCCTACAAAACCGTGTCACTGAACAAAGAAAAATATAATTTCTTTCACAATCAAATCTTTTTTACTTGACATCCTTTTAGTTAAAGCTACCAAAAGAAATCATGAATATCATCCTTTTCATTTAAAACAGTCACACGAGCTAAAATTTGGGTCTTTACATAAGATATATGAACAAAGAGGGTACATTCGCTTCCAAATACTCATACAGTATGAAAGCTACATACATAGCAAAATTAAAAGTAGAGCTAACCAACCGTAATGAAAGTCATATGTTTTGTTTGTAAAGCACTACAAAATAGGACATACAATTGTTATTTAAAAACATACTAGAGTTTTTAATTTTAAAGTAAAGTTTACAATGCATTAGTACTAAATGGATGTAGAGTATATGTATATATGTATGTATATATAGAGACCACAACGCAACTAAGTTTCTGGCTCTTGGTTTATTAAGCTGTTTTTGTAGTTTTTTAGTATATGTGCTTTAAGTATTTGAAATGTATGTCTCTGTAAATAGATAGAATATCAAATTTGTCATAATGGCGTAGTGGGATGGCGTATGACTGTGATGTAAGTCTAGCTGTGTGGTCGATACTTACTCAGAGAAGTTATTATAGTTAATTTTTCTTCATTTCTCTGCTCTGTTAGATTAAACATGGCACTGAGATTCGCCCACACGAGTGGAGGACGAAGTGTCTCGACACTAGGACCTCTCTGACTACTCTGATATGCAGGGTAAAAGGTTAAGCGAGTATAATAGCTATATATACATACATAGCTTCACACTGTATTCCGCATATAGCAGGGTAGGCACCTAGAGAACCTAGTGTTAAGAAACTGCCGAGTGGCGGAACTCAACGCCGCGCTTTGCCTTTATTACCAAACCTAGGAAATGAAAACTTCCATTTCCTGGAGTGCAAGTATAATAGAATAAAGTATAATACCTTCTTTTCTTCTAGAAGAAAAAAAAATTCTTTTTTTTTTGGCTTTACGCTCTCTTCTGTCCTGGCAATAGAGGTAGAGAGAAAAAATTATCTTTTCTGATTTATGTTCGATATCGTGACATTCTGTAGTGAATTGTCAAACTCAACACCGTCCTTGCAAGTCCGACCAGTGCAAGAAACTGAAAATGAATTAAACGTAATCATTCCCAGCATCTAACCCACGCCACAGCGCCACGAAAGCATATTATGTCATATTTAATAAAAATCAATATCAATGTAAACCTCATGGCATCTTCCCAGGTATATTTATTGAAGCAGCATTTATTTATAACTAATTCATAACGATTCATTCATTCAATGATCTGCAATATATTTCCTTTGACGATATTATCTCGTCGACTGCACTGAATTGAACTGAACTCAAGGTGCTCAAAGACTCTTCTTAATTGAAGGTTTGTTCGAAGACAAGTTATAAATTTGTATTGCTTTAAATAATGTTAAAGAATTGACAATTTTATTATAACTAAAGTTCCCATTGACGCGTTAACAACGCGTTGTCTATCAATGTATATTTCACTTTATATAAACATACATGACAAACCGTAGTAGTGTGTGTAACATTTATTTTATTAATTTAATATATTTTTTAGGCATTATTTTAAAAAGATATTATCATTATTCGTTATATAAACTATAAGTGTACCAAGTTTCATGCTCCATCCACTTAATTTTCGTAAAAAGGTATCTAAAGTTTTTCCTACACGTGTTAATACATAGATAAGGTTTTACTTGATTTGCCGTGCTAGTTAGTATAGGGTAAAATTTGGAAGCCAAATTTGACATCTTGACATCCACATCTCAGTATCTGATTGAGCTGAAATTTGGACGTTCTTTACCGGAAAGTGGAGAAAATAATGTTCGAGACTATATTCTTTCTGCCCACATCCCTGCAGGTGAAAATATGAAGCTGCTATATAACTATTGTATTGTTGATTTTTATGTATAATCTATCTCTAACTTCTCTATCTCTAATCTCTCGTCATTTGATTCGACCATTACAAAAACGATAAAGTTTAAATAAAAAAGAAAACCAAGACTTCAAATGTAATGCACTAAATAGTAACATTATTACGAATAACTAACTTCCAAAACTTACTCGCCAACCTACTCGTCAGTTCTTGTCTATTCTTGTCTATTTAAATGGGACATTAAAAATATTACCTATCATATAAAAAAAGATTCATCAAAATAGGTTCACCCAGTAAAATACCTAACACACATAAAAAACAGTTGTATTAAGAACTTCCTTTTTTTTGAAATCGGTTAACAATACTAGTAAAGCTATTTACATTATAGATTCAATTTGCTAGTCTGTTGAAACGAGTTGTTTCGATTTGGAATGAGGTTAGCAACGAAGTACTGTGCAATTACAAATGCTCTTCGTTTTGTTTCGTTTTTAGATTCCGTACCAGATTGTGACCGTACTTTATTACCTTGGTATTGGAATTTTAAAAAGATTTAAATTACTAATTTTTGAGTTTTTAGTTAGTTAGCAACTTAGTTGTTGGTGATGTAAGAACAGAAATTGGACAGTAGGCCCGAAATACGCTAGTTTTTAATGTGATTTATTTCTTTACATAATTATAATAAATATTAAAGTGATATAAATATAATAATCATACGTTACTCCACAATAATTACATCACACTTTTTTCACGTCAAGGTCCAAATAAAAACGTACTAATTTCACCATAATCCTATGAATATTATAAAATAAAAAGTTTGTAAGGGTGGTGATGGTTTGGTACACTTTCGTGCAAACTGCTGAATGAATCTAGATGAAACTTAACAGCAATAATAGATAGTAAGATACAATTTATAAAAAAAGTCAAATTAAAAATATTTTAGTTACCTATAATGTATCAATAATTTCAAATTACGTGATCTAAATGCACTATAACCACTAACGTGAAGCAATCGATTGTATACAACGGATATCTTGTTCTCTAACAACTGTAACTGATGTTGCTCGTCGAATGCAGATACCAACTTAGTTTCTAATACTACAACTACTACAGCAAGAACAAGTACTGATAGATGGTAAACTGCAACGTCAAAGACTGCTGCTTTTGGTAAAATTATGTTGATCATAAAATTGTGAGGTAAAATTTTAGATTTACCTTTATAGGTATGAGGTCGATCGTGGCGCAGAGGCATATGCGTGTGACTGTAAACGCTAAAGGTTGTGGATTGATTTCCAGGCGAGGAAATGAAAATATTAAATAATATTTAATATAGCAAAGCACGGCGTTGAGTTCCGCCACGCAGCACGCAATACTTCAAATTCTTCAAATAAATTCGGTGGAGAGTGTGGAACGGAAGTGCTAAAAGAGAAAGGAGTGTCTTAACACTAAGTTTTCTATTTCCCTCTTTCTACCCTATGTGCGGGATACAACGTAAAGCTTTAAAAAATACTTTTGATTTTTATAACCAAGTATGAAAAATTCAGTTCCAAAAAGGCTATCGTGGTTAATATGGTTGTATGTTCGTTACACTTAAATTATCTTCTATATAGAAGGTTCCTTGAGAATCTTCTGCGCTCTGAATGGTTGTTCTAAATCTCTTAAAAATTTGACGTCAATTGAGCTAATGTTAGTTTTGAGAAGATTTTTTTTTTATATGATTTCTGGAGATCATCATCGGGCAGCGGAACAGCGTATGACAGTAAACGTATGTGGTTTCAGTCACATTCGAAGGAAGGATTATATTTAAGTTATATTCATTTCCCTGCTCTGGTCACACAATATGTAGCATTCAGTTCCACTACTTAACATGCAATAACTCGAACAGTGGAGTGTCTTAACACTCGATTTTCTCTGATTATTGTATAATAATACACGAGAAAATATGAAGCTCAACAAAAATAGATATTTTAAAAATACCAATGTAACTTAAAAATGAAATAAAACTTCCATTTATCATCGGTCATACAAAAGTTGGTGCCACGAACGTAGTAAAGTTTGCCTGTCCAGTATCTAGGTATCTACTGTCTAGGATAAGTCGTGTTGCAACGTTTTTGTTATTTTACTTATTGTTTACAATGTCTGAACTTTGGTTTGCTGAAGTTCTTCCTATTGTTATGGTATGTACGTAGACATACTTAGATCTAACTTTTATTGCTTCAGATTTCGTATTGTTGTATATTTCTGTATTTGTTTCTAGTTTTAACTATAATTGAGTTTTCTGCTTGTTATGTTTTAACTTGAAAAGAATAATTCGGTGGAAAGTGGGGAACAGAAATGTTAAGAGAACGGAGTGTCTTAGCACTAGGTTCTCAGGTTCCCTCTGCCTATCCTGCTATGTACGGGATACAGTGTAGATAAAAAAAATGGACATTGTGTCACGGTGGGATAGCGGCTGTTAACGCGATTGGTTGTAGATTCGATCTTCAATTTCAAGAATTATTATATTTAAATTATTTTTACTTTCTTGCTCTTGTAAGGCCGCAGAGTTAAGTCGAGTCGATTGAAGCATAATGTCTCGATTTCAGGTGAAAAGTTTAGAACAAAGTGTCTTGACACTAGTTTCTATTTTAATTTTCTATTTTGCTTTTTTCAATTTAAAGTAATGTTATTAACATAATAGAACCTACATTTAATTAAAACTTTAAAAAACTTACACCAATAAATAACGTCTTTTATAATAAACGCAGATATAAAATAAGATATAAATAGCTATAGCAACGCTGTCCCACTTACAGCCAGGCTAATCCAGAAATTCCTTTTATCTGTCCTCTAAAGATAATTTCAATGGACCGCAGGAGGTCTCTTGAGAACCTTCTGCTCGCTGAATGCCTGTTTTAGATCTCTTAATAATTTAACTTCAATTCAGCTAATATTTTCTTTTGAGGATTTATTTTTTTATATATCTGTATACCGTTGTAGTGCAGTTGGTGTGTGTCTAGCTCCAAATAAGTGGCTTAGAGTTCGATTTTTAATTGGGAAAAGCTAAATAGTATAGGTTAATGAATTGAAAGTGGAGAGTGGAATGAAGTCACTTAGATTGTCCTTGCTTGATACGTAAAATTTGATGTCGATCGAAGATAAAAAAATGTATGTTACCAATACACATCTATATATTAGAACAATGGTAAGGATTATATGTTCTTAGTATAATATATTATTTATTAAATAATATTTAGTATTTTCATTTTCTCGCTCTGGTAACAAGGCAAAACGCGGCGTTGAGTTCCGCCATTCAGCACGCAAAGCCTCAATTTGATGGAAAGTGGGGAATGGAATTGTTAAAAAGAGAACGGAATGTCTTAGAAACTTTATGAAATCAATAAAATGTGTATTCCAGTATTTAGGTCATTGGAATTTGCAAAAATTAAATATATTTTAAGTCTCAAAAAACTGCAAAAAATTCTGATTTCTTTGAAAATGATTCTTTAAGTAAGTAAGTTAAATTTCATTTTATACGAGTACTCGTTTTTTTCATTATCAGCAAATTTGTATAATAAATATTTTAGTGAAATACCTAGAAAAAACTAGTAATAGTCTAGAAAGTTGTTATTACGTTTATTGAAAGTCCTAGGCTCTTTTGAAATCTATGCGTATAATTGGATGACTTCGTAGTAATATTAGAATTCTAACTGAATGTGACTTATATCATATAACATTTTTATCTACTTTAAAAACTGGAAGTTATATACTTCGTTTTTTTAACTTCACGCTGTAACCCGCATATATCAGGGTAGGCAGCGGGAACCAGAGAACCTAGTGTTAAGACACTCCACTCTTTCAACAATTCCGTTCCCCACTTTCCGCCGAATTGAGGCATGACTGGCGGAACTCATCGCCGCGATTTGCCTTGTTACAAAACCCAAGAAATGAAAATACTAAATTTTACATCTCCTGGAGTGGGAATCGAACCCACAACCTGTCGCGCTTACAGTCGCTCGCTTGTGCCTCTGCGCCACGACAGGCTTTTTACTTCGTAGATATAGGATTCTCAATCGAATCGACTGTTTTTTTTGTATGTTGCCGCGTAACTTTTTACTGGGTGAACCAATTTTGATGATTCTTCTTTATATGATAGTTAGTGCTTCTGATGTTGTCCCATTTAAATTTTGCTAAGATCTGGCGAGTACTAGAGCGTTTTAAATCATTCGTAATAATTGTATTTTTGGCATATTTTATGAGAAGTTGGTTCTCTTTTTTTGCTAAAAAATATTAAATATATATTTCATTACATATCTACACCAAATGTAAGAAAAGCTTCGGCTTCATGCTTGTTTTTGTAGAACAAGATAGTCAGAGAACACATAGTGTCAAGGTTATCCGTTCTCCACTTTCAAGCCGAATTCTAATGTGAGAACTCAACCGCGCCTTGTCATTTCAAAGTAGGGAAATGAAAATAATTTAAATATGATCATTTCCTAGTGAGATAATAGACAACTGTGTCTGACTTTAAACTAACAAAAATGATACAGATCAGTATAAAACTACATTATGTGGAAAACGAAGTGTCCAGACACTCTCTTTCTGAATATCCTACTTTGCGGAAAGTGTGAAGGTGTTGAGACAAAAATCTTAACAAAATGTTTAACCAAATACAGTATACAGTAACCTCAAGTCACATAGCCATTAACGCTGCCAAAGCTATTTACTTCAAAAGACTTATCATAAAGTTTCATTACAAAGAAAATAGTTCCTTCTTTGATCGCAACTTGGAGCGTAAATAAAGAAACAACTCTGACCCGCTCAAGTAATTGCAGGGGAAAATGACGGTAGTTGAACCACTAAGTTGAATTTGTTTGAGCTGGCCATATTTTTTAGTGAAACTTTGTGGTCAATGACAATAAAAAAATGGTCAGCCGATTTTCATGTTGTTATTCTATTATTTGTATGTTCAGTAGTTACCTAATTTACTGGACTGGACTGGACTGGCTTACATTACCTTTTGTTAAAATGAGCTGAAGCTAATATAGGAAACAAGTCTTCTCTAATTATCTTTGATCTCTTTTTTTGCAGCTTCACGCTTTCTCCAGCATGGCAAAATAAGCTGTGTGGTCGACAACTCGTAGGTTCGACTCCTACCCGTGCTAATTAAATTCTATTAAAATAAAAAAAAAACATTTTAAATAATTTTCTATTAATATTCCTTCAAACAATTAACAATTGCAAACAATCAGACACGCGCCTCTAATACCGCCACGTATGACATATCGTCATGACTATTTCAGAATGTGCATTAATCAACCTAATATTTACTTTTACTATAACGCAAATTGTTGTAGGTTTGATTCCTATTTGGGGAAATTATTATATAAAAAAAATATTTGCACTTCTCCGCTCTGGTGAGACAGAACGCGGCGTTAAACTCCACCACTTAACTGTCTACACTTAAAGTTCTCTCTGAATAACCAGCATTAATTCGGTTCTCAGAACCAGACAAAAGTAGACACTGCGCCAATAGTTCATTTCATATAAAGTTTATGTAAATAAGCCAAGGCTTTCTGACTTCACCTTTGCGTGACAGAACGATACATACACTGTTGCGAACGCGATATGATTTACGAAAACAAATTACTTGAATACCACAGTAAATAGTAAGCTGATATATTTTTGGGTAAAGGAATAGTTTTCGTTGGTTTTTAAAATTTAAATATTTGTAGGTACATGAAACTTAGGCTTGAAATAATAATAACTCTTCATTGTGCATCCATAAAATAAATACATAAAAAAGAAAATACACACAAGGATTACATATTCAATAGGCGACCTTATCGCTAAAATAACGATCTCTTCCAGGCAACCTTAAGGCATAAGAAAATATAATTTGATTTCTATGTAAATCTTTCAAAGAAAACAAATGGCTATTTATTTTATTATCCACTTAACATTTTGTGGAAAACAGAGTGTTTAGACAATGCTCTAAAATCTCAATGGAACGGCACGTAGATGCTAATAATATGTGACTATAAAAATCTTAACAAAATGTTTTATTTTTATTTATTTTTTACCTGAGAAGTGTTAAGACACTCCGTTCCCCACTTTCCACCGAATTGAAGCATGGCGTGCTGAGTGGCGGAAGTCAACGTCGCGCTATGTCTTGTTACCAAACCCAAAAAATTAAAATATTAAACTTTTACATGTTCAAAAAAAAAAGGTTCTTTACCAAATATATTTAAAATATTATTTATTTACTTCTCTAAAGAAAAAGCGCTACTACATTGAGGTACTATAATCCACTCGCAATGTTTAGATTTTGGGCAAAATTTGAAAGGAGTGTCGTAACACTTAGGTTCTCTAATTATCAAGAACGAGTGAAGCTGCAAAAGAAAAATCAATCATTAATAATGCCTTAACCAGAATCGAACCTGTGACCTTACACTTAGCAGTCAGTTACTAACAAATATACTAAAAGTGGTGATATAACGACAGTACTAAAATATTTGCAATCCAATATGAGCATTAATGACCAAACCTATTTGAGTATGTAAATAAAATTTTATTTGTTTTTAATGAAACTTTACATAGAGATAATCGGTTTTAAATTATTTTAAACGGATTATATGTGGACATGTATGTAATTACTTTAACGTTCTTTAAATTTTATTACCTTTAATTTTTTAATGTGACGCTTGATGTTATAATGCTTTTATCATATTTTGCGGAGTGAAGAGAGAGAATTCACTCCGTCTAGTACTACTACTTCGTTAAAATTATATCAGTATTTGTTCAGTGGCTAAACTTGCCAAATCGACAAGGATTTATTTTTTTAAAGAAAACATTATTCGGATTTTGTCTTGCATAACAGCATAAGGGTAACAATGTCTTTAAAAACATTTATTGAAAGTAAGCTTTTTAATTTGTCACATAGGTAGCACCGCCAAGTAAGTTCCAAATATTTACCATAACTTTATAAAAATTAAAAATTTATAAATATTTCCTAAAACAGGGATCGAAGTCACAACCAGTGTGTGTAGCCAAGCATGTATCATTAGTGAACATATAATCTTAATTTAATCTAAGCTTCCACATAAATTTAGTAATTAAAAAGAATAATTAATTTACGCGAATTTCAATTCAAAAACTCAAAGATGTTATGTCAAATGAAAGAAACTCCCCAAAAGTAGTTCATATTTCGTGATGTCAGTTCATCTTTGTTGCTTTGAGGCGAGTGAAGTGGGGCGGTTTGAGACAACGCTCGGCCGCCATTTGCAAATGAAACACTTACTCAAGATGGCGGCTCTCGAGTTGAGAGCCGGGAAAATAATGCCCTGCTTTTCATATCTCGACGTCTTCCTCTTTTGTTTTGTAACTCGGGGATTGTCAATCTTACAAGCTTAATTAATTTTTGACTTAACTCTAAAGCGGTTGCATTTATTTCTTAAACAGGAATGTTAGTGTTATATCTTACAAAAAAAAACATTTTTTGTCTTACTACAGCGAATGTATTAAAATTGTAGAATTAGTATAGTCATTCTCCGAGTGGGAATCGAACCTACAACCAATCTTGCTTAAAGACAGACGCTGAGCAACAGCACCATAATAGCATTTAGTTTAAATATTATGAAAAATAAAAAAATATACTAACTTTACAAAAATATAAATTCTATTTTAGTGTAAAATTTTCGTGCAAAGCAACATTAGCATTATACACGTTTTAAAATCCACAACGTGATGTAGGATTGGCATAATTTTCCTCGCACAGAAAGTCACAGGTCGCTTTAAAAATTCACGACAAAGTGTAGCAGGCACTGACTCCTGTATACTAATAGTCATGTATAACTTTATACGTGGAAGTCCTTTATTTCCTTTTGTATGTAAGGTAAAAGAAATTCAGCTAGAAAAAGCAACTTTTTTAAATATATCATACATACGTACATGGATAGATTCACGCATGTAGCGGGGTAGGCAGAGGAAACCTAGTGTTAAGACACTCCGTTCGCCACTTTCCGCGGAATTGGAAGGAAAATAGAAGGAAAATGGAAGGAGGAAATAAAAAATTCTATACCCTGGAGTGGGACTCGAATCTAGAACCTGTCGCATTTACAGTCGCACGCTTGTGCCTCTGCGCCACGACAGGCGTTTTTATATTGATTTTGATGCTTAATTAATTATTCCTAAAGGAATTCCTGTGTATCTAGGAGCCGGACATCTTTTAATCTAGTCTTTCTATTTTACTATACAATCGTTACTTTTGTGGGTAATTTAGATTATTAGATTTCTTTATATTAGAATGTTAGGCATTAAACGAAGACAACAAGGATCGGAGTTCTCCAGTCTTATAAATTTCGTATTAACATAAATTCATTGTATATAATATGAACTGACATACATCAAAAGTTACATTTGAGACCTAATACGATCTTAATGTAGTCCCAAGACATACTCAATCAACAGCTTAACCGACTGTAAAAAAAGAAGGAAGTTCTCAATTCGACTATTTTTCTTTTGTTATGTCTGTTACTGCTATCTTTTTACTGGGTGAAACATACATACATAGCCTCACGATGTATCCCGCATGTAACGGGTAGGCAGAGGAGCCTTGTGTTAAAACACTTCGTTTTGCCTTGTTACCAACCCGGGAAATGAATAATTTCATTTCCTGGAGTGAGAATCGAACCCACAACCTGTCGCGTTTGCAGTCGCTCACTTGTACCTCTGTGCCACGACAGGCGTAAATTTTGATTGTTCTTTTTTCTTATATGATAGCTAGTAGGTACTTCTGATGTGGTCCTATATGTTTAAAATGTAACGATTAGTTTTTGAGTTATTCATAATAATGTTACACTTGTTTGAATTTTGTTTTGTTTTTTGATTAAAATCTAAATTATTTTACTTAACGGTGTGCTCAATATAGATTTATTAACATAAAGACGATGTTAACTATATGTATGTATATATATGTAGCCTTATAAGTAACACATGATTCAAGAGGCCAAATCTAAATACGTCGCTCGCGTAGAATCAATATCGCGTACTCCGGAACACTCGACTATGAATAATGTAGGAACCTTGACTTTTTGAACAGATGATATAAAAGTACTTTTTTCTTGTGTTTTTAGAGTAATTTATGCTTGTGATGTTAATTTTTGTATAATATATACGAAATTTGCTCGATTTTTATGATTTTCGTCGAAAATTACGAATTGGAGGTTATGAGTATAAACCCGTGTGTAATTATGGATCGATGTTATGAACCCGCTTTATGTATGCACTACACAGCTTCACTATGTATCCCGCATATAGCAGGGTAGGGAGAGGGAACCTAGTGTTAAGACACACACATACGAGTATTATACCTTATATATTCACTGGAACTTTTTTTCTTCATTTTTAGCATTTAGTGTAATAGGATCTAGTGTCAAAATATTCCATTCTCTCCATTTTTCACCCGAAATAGAGATGTTGTATGTTGAGTGGCGACATCAGTGACTTAACACAGGGCTTTGTCTTAAGCAGAGCGGAGACATTAAAATAATTAAAATATATTCCCCAAGTTAGGATCGAACCTACAACTAATCGTGTTCACAGTTGAAAGTTATCATGGGATATTATTATATTAACATAAGAAAACATCAAGAGCCCTAAATACAAAAAAAAATAAAGATTACCACATCTCTTCACGTTCGTTATCTTCTTCTTAACTTAGGTTGACGCTGTATCCCGCATATAGCAGGATAGACAGAGGGAACACCTAGTGTTAAGACACTCCGTTACCACTTTCCGCCGATTTTCTCGAATTTCACGTTCTTTAAAAATTATAAATATATATTACTCTAACAAAAACTATAATTAAATTTCAAACTTATATCAACCAACGAAACCCTATACATACACAAAAAAAAAACAAAAAAAAATAGCTTCACGCGTATCAAACAACAAGAATGTAAAAATGAAAACGTTGTCGAAACAAAACTGGCTACAACTGAGCCAGAGAAAACGACTAACAAATGTATTGTTCACTAAACTCACTCAGTGCCCTGCCCTTGTCCTGGTAGGGTGGGCCACATACAGTCATATCCCATAAGGATAAGGGATATATTGCCATGACAAAACCTATAAGGTGAGGTGTACACGTACTTAACAGAATGAAGTCTATTGTAACCGTTCGCAGTCATAACAGCCAGCCCCGTGTTGGTTTACTTATACTTTGTACGTGTAGGTTAGGGTTGTCAGGTATAAAAATATTTAAACATATATATAATATTTAAAAATATTTAAACGCCTGTCGTGGCGCAGAGGCACAAGCGTGCGACTGTAAACGCGACAGGTTGTGGGTTCGATTCCCACTCCAGGAAATGTAAAATTTAGTATTTTCATTTCTTGGGTTTGGTAACAAGGCAAAGCGCGGCGTTGATTTCCGCCACTCAACACGCAATCCCTCAATTCGGTGGAAAGTGGGGAACGGAATTGTTGAAAGAGAATGGAGTGTCTTAACACTAGGTTCTCTGGTTCCCTCTGCCTACTCGCATATAGCATATGCGGGTTACAGCGTGAAGTTAAAAAAAAAAAAAGAACTAATATTTTAAATGGGAAAATTGGTTAAGGTGGTTGCTTGAACGTTTAACAGATCTAAATGAAATTACAGTAATATACCTTACTAATTACAGTAACATGTAGGTAAAATTTATTAAGATTTTATGCAATTTAGTTATAATATTATGATAAATGTTTGGTTCTTTATAAAATTATGAAGCGAAGTGTTTTTAAAAGTACATATTTTGGACTTTAATCGATATATAGTTTAAGCAGTAAAAAGAATCTGGTAGCTAATCATTTTGTGTTTCCATTTTAGAAAAAAACATCACACTTTGTCTAGAAATTACATAATTAAAAAAAGCATCTTCACGCTTTATAGCAGGAAAGTCAGAGACAACTTATGTCAAGACACCTTGTCCCCTATTGACATTGCGTGTTAAACTGCGGAACTCAACGCTGCGCTTTGTTTTACTAGACCGAAAAAATAAAAATAATATAAAAAATTTTATGTTATATTATTCCCCGAGTAGGAATCGAACACACAACCAATCGAGTTTACAGTCGGACGCTGTTCCACTGCGCCTCGTATTATATACTTCCACACACATAACAACTCCGAAAACCTCAAAAACAAAAAGTCTTTTTTCTCAAGAACTATTTTAAAAATCAAGGCCAAGCTTGAGTATTATGAGGGGTTAGGGAGTATTAAAAATTGAAGCAAGGTGGCAACCCTACAGCAAAGTGCAGAGTCATGATTACAATAAGGCAAAATGAAAATGGCTGGTTGTTCGCAACCGGGAATGAACACTGAACTCAAAATGTCTTTTGAAAAGGTTATTACTCAAAAGAAAGTCGAGTAATAACTCGTTGCTTGCACTGATTCTGGATTTTTGTGTTGAAATATAAAGTTTTTTGTGTCTTCTGGTTTTTCGTGATTATTTCTTGTTATTTTTATATGACTAGGTCACGGTGGTGTAGTGGGACAATGTCTGACTTTAAATGGTTGTGTATTCGATTTTCAGTCGATGTAATAATGATATTTGAAGTATTTATTATTAATTCCTTCATCCTGGTGCGCATAAATGTAAATTTATTGAGAAGAGTAACTGTTGAGTTTCTTGCCGGCTCTTCTCAGCAGAACGGCCTTCTGAGCAGGTGGTAGCTTCCGTTGGAACTGACACTTCTGACATCCTTTTGTAAATTGACGATTCTAAGTGCTTTTAATAGCCTATTTGAATAAAGAATATTTTGAATTTTTGATTTTATAGTGAGACGTTGAATGACGCAACTCTAATTGTCATGTCTCGGGTTCGGGTAGTTAGTGAAGAACAGAGTGACTTGACACTATTTCTTTCTGATCTGACGAGTAGTTTATGAGTTATTTGTAATAATGTTACTTACTAGTGTATTTTATTTGAAATTTTGGTTTCTTTTTTGTTAAAATCGTAATTTTTCTTTTAGCAAATTCCATTTTTCTTTTTATCGTTCTTTACTTTACGGTATTAAATAAGTTACTACAGTTACAGAAGTCTTCTTCAAGTAAAAATTGTGATGTGACAAACTCTTTGAGCTCTGTTATTAAAGATTCAAGAGCTGTCGTCCTGAAAACTCTTTTTGTTTTACGGAATTTACGGAGGCGGCCAGATGAAATAGAAATATATTTAGATATATGCTTCAGTTGATTACAAATTGGACTTTATGTCTATATAAACTTTTAAAAACAGAAAGATGGTTTTTTACTATATTTTGTAGTTCTTTTAAACTAATGTTTTACCCGTAAATATAAAGTTGATAGATATTATATAATTATTTCTATTTATCTATAATAAATGTAAGAAAATCTTGAAAATTTTCACTCTTTAGTATTGTGGACGATGTAATTGTATATGACCAATATGTATTGTTACTACAAAATGGCTGCTGCGACAAAAAGGCGGATTACATATTTTTGTATAAAGGCTCAACTTGTAGCAAACATTACACAGTAAAAAGCTTATGCTTGTGCTTTTTTTACATTTGATCACTAAACTCTATAATATTTTTATTTTTTTCCCAATGCCTGCTTTTTCCAGCTAAGGAAAGTTGTCAGAGTAAATCTAGTGTCAAGACACACCTTGAAAGAAGGTCGAGTCGTGGCGCAGAGGCACAAACGTGCGACTGTAAACGCGACAGGTCGTGGGTTCGATTCCCACTCCAGAAAATGGAATATTTCATTTCCTGGGTTTGGTAGACAAAGCGCGGCGTTGAGTCCTGTCAATCAGCACGCAATGCCTCAATTCGGCGGAAAGTGGGGAACGGAGTGTCTTAATACTAAGTTCCCTTTGCCTACCCTGCTATATGCGGGATACAGCGTGAAGCTATGTATGTATGTATTTATTTATTAATTTCCGCAATTTTTATAATTGTGACTTTAGATAGAATAATGAAATAATTTTCCTACGTACTTAACATATCACACGTTTTCATCATTAATTTAGCGATATTACAAGACGTCTTTTGTAACTGTTCTCAGAAAAACTTTCAGCTCCTCAGACTGAAGAACAGCTGTCTTAAGTAATGTAAGGCAAATTATATTCGCTGAAATACATTGTTTCAGACTTCAAGGTAGAATTACACGTGCCTATCATTAATGTGAGATTGTATAGGCATTGAGTAAAATAATTATTATATTATACTGAAATTTCATATATTAATTTTAAAGAGTGGCGCAGTGAGACAATGTCTGTCTGTGACAATTGGTCGTGCATTCGATTCTCGCTGGGGGGAATTGTTATATTCAAAATCTTTTCTTTTGTTCACCCTGGTAGACAACGTGGTGTTGAGTTCCGCCATCATATAATATCCCAAATTTGGGCGGAAGGCAGCGCATGTAGTGTCTTGATACTGGGTTCTCTCTGACTACTCTAGTATGCGGGGTAAAGTGTGAAACTGCAAAAAAATAAAGATTTTAACGTTTACCTGTAAACCTAAATGTTGTTTTCAAGAAATCTTACTAAACCTACACAGGGGTAGAATCCACTACCATGATGTCTTCGACTTAGAAGTAGACTTTAGTAGAGACTAATGATAATCAGAAGTATCACACACCTCCACTGTACTACGATAGGATTATTAATTTACTTATGTATATATAAAATGCTTGTGTTACTAAGTGACAGACAGACAACGAACAGCGAAACTGCTAACTATAGATGGCTGAAATTTGGCAAGTAGGCCCGTTGGGGAATGTAAGGAAGCATTAAGAGAGTATTTCTCGAAACTCCTACGAAAACTACAAAAAAAAAACAAGATTTTAGACACATACGAAGTTACAGGATACATCTTGTCTTACAATAAATTAATGCCTTAGATACATGAGTTATAAGGAAAATAGGGGAATGTTCTTGGCATTCCATTTATATCGGGATTTTCATATTAGGTGAGTATTGTTATAGTTAAGTAAGGATTTGTAATATTGTAGATAATAGTGACAATATTGACCCCTTGTCGGACGCACGCTCTTTTTACTTCATTTCCGTATTTTGGATGATATTTTCACTTCCGGATATCGTGCGGTGTTGAGTTCCGCCACTCAGGTACTTTAGGTAAGAAATGTTAAACAGTGTCTAGATTCTTTCTGCCTACTCTTTTGTGAAGGTAGGTAGCCATAGAAAAAAAGAAAAATTTTAATCTCACAACCGCCGCGTTCAGTCAAGTGTGGTAGAAATTGTGGAATTATTATAAATATCTTTTATAATAAAAATAAAATTCATTGAAATAAAAATTTATTAAATATTATTTCATTTGAAATGAAAATATTGTGCTATATCAAAATATTGGGGATGATTATGTTCATTCCTCCGCTCCGGTAGACAAAGCGCGGCGTTGAGAACACAATTTCAAGACATTATGTAGACAAAAACACATAACAAATACAGTCGAATTGATAACTTGCTGTGTTTTTGAAGTTTTTTTTTTGTATCCAGCATATAGCAGGGTAGGCAGAGAAACCTGAGAAACTAGTATTAAGACACTCCGTTCACCATTTCAAATTTTTTTCCAGGTTAAAAATAATTTACATATACTCATTCCCCCGAGTGGAAATCGAACCTGCAACCTATAGTATTTACACTCATACGATGTTCCACTGCGCCACGATAGCCTGATCGAAAATATCTAAAAATAAAACATTCGCCCATATTTATTTTCAGTTTGAGGCTTGGCAATAACATACACTGAAAAATACACATGATATACCTCCTCAATACATTTGTTACTGAAACTGAAAAAATTTCAATTCCCTATATATATTCTTGTTTTCATACGTACAATATGAAAAGAAATGTAAACGAAAACGAAAACATTGATTGTTATGAAACTGAAATTACAAAGATTTGTTATTTACTCCCATCGCTTCAGATTCTGAATAAGTAATATTTATTGAAGCTTTCGCTATAAATAAGTATCTTTGTTTATTTGAGCTTTCTTCATTTTATTTGTAAGTTTTCACAAAGTTATAGGATTTTTTAAAAACATATTTGTTCCACAAACTAAAATACAAACCCACACAAAGAGACTATAATTAATGTTTAACTATAATTAAATTTGTCAACTGTAATATATAAACGCCTGTCGTAGCGCAGAGGCACAAGCGTGCGACTGTAAAAGCAACACGTTGTGGGTTCGATTCCAACTCCAGGAAATGTAAAAGTTTAGTATTTTCATTTCCTGGGTTTAGTAGCAAGACAAAGCGCGGTGTTGTTCCGCCACTCAGCAAGCAATTCCTGAATTCGGCGGAAAGTGGGGAACGGAGTGTCTTAACACTAGGTTCCCTCTTTCTACCCTGCTATATGCGGGATACAACGTGAACCTAAAAAAAACTGTAATTAAAAAAAATTAACGTCACATTTTATCCCACGTAACTCAAAGAGAATCTCGTGAGGAGAGCCAAGACACACAGTTCACCGCTTTTCTACCCAACATTGCGTGTTGCAGTGGCGGAACTCAACGCCGCATTTTGTCTTAATACAGCGAAAAAATGATAATAATTTAAATATACTCTTTCTCCCGAGTGGAAACCTAACCCATAAATAATCCCGTTCACAGTCAGATACTGTCCCACTGCGCCACGATGACCTCTTTATATTGACTAGTGTCCCCGTTGACGCGTTAGTAACGCGTCGTCTTTAGTAATGTATATGCCATTTTATATAAACTTGAATGTAGTGTGTGTAACATTTATTTTATTAATTTAATATACTTTTTATGCATTATTTAAAAAAAAAATTGTAACATTCTGCGCTCCTTCTCTATATAAACTATAAGTGTGCCAAGTTTCATGCTCCTCCGTCTGCGTAATTTTGGTAAAAAGGGATCCAAAGGTTTTGCTTCACATATGTATATATAAATGATAAGCTATTATACTTTAATGTATTATTTAAAATAATTCAGTAGGTTTTGCGTGAAATAGTAACAAACAACAGTCCTCACATACATTCGTTGTTCATAACTTCAGCATACAAAATATTCTTTATATTAATGCGCAGTACGACAGGCCAATATCACGGCCAATTTAGTCGTTCTTTTGTCGAAAATAGCTAGTTTCAGGTAGAAACAAACAAAAATATGTTTCTGCTTCGCTTGAAATGTAAGAATATATGTATACTTTATGACCAAGCAATATAAAAATATAATTTTTAAATTATACTTGTTAATCGAAAATTCATGAATACATTAGATTTTACTGAGAATTAGCCACGAATAAATGAAGAGGCGCAGCGCAGTGGAACAGTGACTTATATTAATTTTCTTCACACTGGTAAGACAAAGTGCGGCGTTGAGTTCCGCTTGACGCTTAACGCTAGGTTCACTCTGACTAGCTAGTAGGGTTGTTATGCGAGATCCACCGTAAAACTAAAAAAAAGACCATGTACCTTAATAAAATACATTAGGTATTAAAGCTGTATCATTTTATATTTATATTAGACTAAAATAATGTTTTATATTATAAATGCTATTTTATAAAGAGCCTATCGTGTTGCAAAAGCACAAGCGTGAGACTGTTAACGCGACAGGTTTCAAATTCGATTACCACTCCAGGAAATGAAAATATTAAATAATATATAGTATTTTCATTTCCTCGCTTTTAACAAGGCAAAGCGCGGCGTTGAGTTCCGCCACTCAACACACAATCCTTAAATTCGGCGGAAATTGGGGAACGGAAATCTTAATAGAACGGAGTGTCTAAACACTAGGTTCTCTAGCTCTATCTACCTACCCTGCTGTATGCGGAATACAGCGTGATGCTAAACAAATATTATAATAAAATAAGTTAGCAACATTCCCTCTCATTTAAAGAGCTTATTGCTAGGTAAATGTGTTAAACGCACTAAAAGTTTATACACGCTCCAATTAATACATAACACATGTGTATGAGTTAATTAATTTTTTATGGTACATTTAATGGTTTTTGTAGGAAACTTATAGAGTTAAGAGGCCATCGTGGCGCTCTGTTTGACTGTAAATGGGATTGGTGGTGGATTGAGAGGAATGCTTCTTATATATAAATGAGTATCATCTCCACATTCTTGGAAGGTAAAATGCGGCGTTGAGTTACGCCATTCATTCACTCAAAAATGGAGTACTTTGACACCAGGTTTTCTTACTAACTTGCTATTCGGGAAAAGGCGTGAATCTGGTGAAAAACTTACTACAAAATATTTTTACTTCACAATTTACATTTTAACAAAAAAACAAAACTGACGTTAGAGAAAATCCACCAAAAACTACAATTATTATGAATAACTCGAAAACTACTAAAAAAAATATAGTCGAATTATTACTCCTTTTTTGAAGTCGGTTAGAAATGCATTTCTTGTACTCGCTCAGGTTTACATTATTAACTGTGAAATAGTACTCCTGACTAATCATATCGTAGGAACTTACGGAACAAAATAACGAGGCGTGAAGTCTTGAAGTGAAGGAACTTGGAAATTGTAAGATAAGTCATACGAAACGGTGAAATAGCTTTATATAAGCTTTAGCAAAAGTTGTTTTTTACATTTAGCTTTTTCCTTTATTCCGCATAGCAGGGTAGTTAGAGAGAAGCTAGTGTCAAGACACTTCGTTCACCACTGTACGTTTGACTTCGACATGGCGTGTTAAGTGACGGAACTCACCGCCGCCTTTTATCTTACTAGAGCGCAGGTATGGATATAATTGAAATATAATCATTTCTCTAAGTGGAAATCGTATTCACAACCAACCAATCAACCATTTACAGTCTCATCCTATCTCACTGCGCCTCAATGGCCTATGGCCTATGGATAAATATGTAATAACATATATATAGATAGACTTTTATGAAAATTATGCAGAAGGATGGAGAAGTATGAATTTTATTATATTTTAAGGGTCTTGCAGGATAAGCATACAAAAACTGCACTAGCGTATAATTAATTGATTTGATCATTTTTATATTGCTTTCCATCTGAAATAGCGACACACTTAATTTTATTTCCCTAACTCTTACAGGAAGGGAGATATTGGGGTTACAACCCTTTAACAGAAAAGTTTATTTTTTCAGTATCTATTAAAGATATATTTATGAAACATAAACTGGACATTACTATTCATAAGGTAAATATATATATTTTTTCAGAATTTTCAGAAAGTTTTAAATGGTAAAGAATGAGAAGTTTTAGGGGTGTAGGTGTCAATTCAGGGGTTGACCCCTGAATTGACACCTACCAGAAAAATATATTATATTTATTCATTAGTGAGCTATTGTATATTTAACTTTTGAAGAAAAAAAAATGTGGAACAATGTTCAAAAACCCGTACGTAGTATCTAATAATTTTCTACATTTTTTTTGTTAGCATCTAGGGAGTTACATACATACATAATCATTTCTCGGGATGGAAATGGAATCTACAACCAATCGCGTGGTAGTAACCAATAGTAATCATAAATATATAACATATTCCCTCACTCGAGATTGCAATCCATCACAGACAACCGCCATCTGCCTGTTCTCGTAAACCCCGTTTGAGTCCAGGGTCAATTTTACTGCGATCCTTCGGCTGGAATGGCAAATGAAGTTGTATTGTTAACTTGTCCCTTTTATCGGATGTGCTTCATAGTTTGATTTATATCCCAGTGATACCCCTTTTCGTGATAACCTTTACAAGAAGGTTTTTTTTAGCTTCACGCTGTATGCGGTAAAGCAGGGTAAACAGAGAGAACCGTATCAGGACACTCCGTTCTGCTTTTCCATTCTGAATTCCGAGACATTGCGTGTTAAATGGCGGAACTCAACGCCGCCCAATGTCTTACCAGAAAGAGGGAAAATGAAAATAATTTAAATATAATCATGGAATAATATATATGTGGTGTAAATTTGAAATAATGATTTCTTTTTGCAGTGTTAAAAGACATTCTATTCGCCGCTTTCGCCTGAACTCGGAAGATATTTCGTAATAAGTGACGGAACTCAACGCCGCCCTTTTTCATACAAAAGCGGCGAAATTACATTAATTTAAATTTATTAATTCCTCCAAGTGGGATTCCTCTAACCCTCAACCAATCACTTTTACAGTCAGACTGCTTTCAGCTACCTAAAGATTATTTCAAAGAATAATCATTTGGCAAGAGAGATTACTATTTATTAAATATTTTTAAAGTGTTAATCACAAATTTAGAAAACGAAAAACATATTTAGAAAACGTATAAAAAAATTCGTTTCCTAAGTGTGTGAATAACAAAAACTTTAAAAGAGGATTTAAAATTATTTTCTATCCTAAAATATGCAAATTTGTATACAAAACAAGCGTCCCACAATACTCATAAAGCAAATATTTAGTAAAATAAGTTAATGTAAGTACATGACGTTACAGTTAAACCTAAAAGAACGGTCTTCAACGCTCGTTACACGCCCGCCCCAAAACTGCGGACGCGATTATTAAATTTACCAGCTGGAATACACCATTTGCTTGAATGAATTTTTATTGGACATTTTCATTGTAAAACGCATTTGTTTATAACGAAGTACTATTTATCCGACGTCAAAAAAGGAGGTTATCAATTCGAATATACTCTTTTTTATGTGTTACCGTATAACTTTTTGCTGAACCAATTTTCATGATTATTTTATGGTAGTTAGCGCTTCTGATATCCTGATTAAAACCTTGCTGTGAAGTGGCGGATCTCAACGCCGTATTTTTTTACTAAGAACTTAGGAAACGAAAAACATTTGTGCGACTGTAAACGCGACAAGTTGTGGGTTCGATTCCCTCTCCAGGAAATGTAAAATTTAGTATTTTCATTTCTTGGGTTTGGTAACAAGGCAAAGCGCGGCGTTGAGTTCCGCCACTCAACACGCAATGCCTCAATTTGGCGGAAAGTGGGGAACGGAATTGTTGAAAGAGAATGGAGTGTCTTAACACTAGGTTCTCAGGTTCCCTCTGCCTACCCCGCTATATGCGGGTTACAGCGTGAAGTTAAAAAAAGAAATATTTTTAGAAAACGAATAAAAAATGTTGAACGCAGCTGGACGGAAAATGATGAAACGAACGATTTCAAATAGAAATTGATGAATTGATGAATGATTATAGAAATTGTTAAATAAAATTATTGTAACAAACATTTTGAATTTTACTTATTGTAAGTTAAGTACATAGAAATTCGCATGTAAATTAAATTTGGCAGTCTAGCCTCCACTGGCAAACCGACAACTGCGACCGCTGCACCAATCTTAGCTATTTTCAGTCTCTACCTATTTTCAGACTTTATTCAGCAAATTCAGTCGAGCATTCGCTTATTTACTCCAACCTTAAAGGTACCTTTAGTATCGGTAAAAGCAAATGAAATGTACCGCAGTGTTTACTTTTAATCTCGTTTTTTTTACTGGAATTCTTCTAAATGTATTAGAAAGACTGTTTTATCAAATATATTTTTTTGAAATATAAATTGAGGTGTAGTGGGAACGTTTGATTGTAAATGCGATTGGTTGTGGGTTCGATTCCCACTCATGGGATTCCTTTAGCTCTGGTAAGACTAAGCGCGGCGTTTAGTTCCGCTATTTAACACTCAATGTTATAAATTCAGGCGAAAGTGGAGAATGAAGTGTTTGGACACTGAGTTTTCTTTGACTATTCCACTATGCGGAACGTAACGTACAGCTAAAGTATATAGCGAACATTTTTTTGTTCGCTCATCACACCAAAATTACTAAACGTATCCGGATAGGACTTTAATCATTCGACACGGGATTTTTAAATGGTCATAGTATATTCAGTTTTCTGTTATCCATATAGCCATTTTTATTTCTTTTAATTTACTTTTATATACATATTGTATACCTTGTCTGAGGTATTAAATTTAGTGAACCGGTGGTAAATTATTTGACGTTCAAAACATGAAGCATGTACTTCTTGCTTTGAATAAAATTATTTGACACTAGGTTCTCAGGTTTCCTCTGCCTACCCCGCTATATGCGGGATACAGCGTGAAGTTAAGAAAAAGAAGAAGAAGAAGAGAAGAATTTAAGTTAATTTACCAACCGTCAATAACAAACAAAACACTCACATATTTATATTATTCATTTGTTCCATTGCTAAGCTGCGTTTAAACAGACTGCGAATATCTATCTCTACTAGAGTTCCCGTTGACACTTTAACAACGCGTTGTCTTTAGTAATGTATATGTCACTTTATATAAACATGGATATTACACCATGATAGTGTGTGTAACATTTATTTTATTAATTTAATATACTTATTACGCATCATTTAAAAAAAATATTACCATTCTGCACTCCCTCTCTATATAAACTATAAGTGTGCCAAATTTCATGCTCCTCCGTTCGCGTAATTTTCGTCAAAAGGGATCCAAGTTTGCTTCACGTATTTATATATAGATATATCAAAACGGTAAATAAATATCTGTAAATATTTACGAATAAAATAATTAAGGAAGATGAAGCTCAAACGAAATCCTGGAATACAGTCTCCTATACAATAAATCGACTTTGGTCAAAAAGTTCAATTACTGCAACCAATTTAACATGACGTGTACTTCTTGGCGGATATCCAAATGGCAGGCTTCTGCGGCTCCCATACATATTTTACATGCACATTACACGCTAGGGCCTCATGAGTGATGCAAGATTAACGTACTACTTGAATAATGTTGTAATTTATGTATGAGAAGCCTTATGGCATATATACTATATATTAGTGGCGCGGGGTGAAAATTTTAGTTAAGCAAGCCGGTAAATTAAGGGAAGCCGGTGTATATTTAGGGAAGCTGGTATATATTTAGGAAAGCCGGCAATTTTTAGGGAAGCCAATATATTTAGAGAAAGTTGTATAGGATGTCAAGGTATTTAGTAATTTCACTATCAAATTTTGACCTTTCTCTTGAGATTTCCGAAGTTTAGTTTTTAATTAATATTTTATAAGTAAATTCCAAACAAGCGCCTATTTTAGAGAAAATTCGTTCTAACGCGAGTTTTGCTAGACTTATAAAGATTATCTTATAACTAACCATCATTTATTACTGTTTCAGACATTCCATACTTAGAACTGGCGGAACCAGATGAGGGATACCATGGGTTGATCAGGGAGAACGAAACCCTAGTGGAGGTGACACCAGCGATCCGCGCGAGAGGACCGCTCTGCTCCTTCCTCATACTAAACAACAAACACCATGGAGAAGCGCCCTTTGAGGTTAGTTATTCTTGCTTTACAATAGTTAAAGAAAACATAGAGTGAAAACACTCCATTCTATTCTTATCTAAATTTGAAACTGAATGTTGAGTGGCGGAAGATAACAAGGTTTGTCGTTTCAGAACGAAATTGAAATATAATCATCATTCTAATCAAATAATAAATGTGGGTTCGATTCCCACTCCAGTAAATGGAATTTTTATTTTTCTCGGTTTGGTAATAAGGCAAAACGTAGCGTTGAGTTCCGCCACTCAGCACGCAATCGAGGAATCGATTCGGTGGAAATTGGGGAACGGAGTGGCTCAACACTAGGTTCCCTCTGTCTACCCTGCTATATGCAGGATACAGCGTGAATCTGAAAAAAAAATCAAATTTATATCATAACCAAAAAAATAAAGATGAAAAAAGTGGCATTGTGACTTCACAAAGGGTTTGCTTTGCTTATTCTTCATTTTGAATAATAAGCGTACGGGGAAGAACCCTTTTGAGGTCAGAGATTCAATTAGGTTAATTAATTTATAAAACCCCCGGAATGTTATTTTAAAAGTATAAAATAGGTGCGACTCGTTTAAATTTATTTATCTTGGTAAAATAATTAAAATTTCAACAAAAAAAGAAGGGACGTCAAATAAAATGACATAAAAAGTAAAATTATTACGAATAACTCTAAAACTAGTCGTCAAATCTAAACTCAGACTACATCAGAAGCACTAGCTGTCATATATAAAAAGACTCATCAAAATTGGTTCACCCAGTAAAAAGTAGCAGTAACATACATAAAAACAATTAAATTGAGAACCTCATCTTTTTTGACGTCTATTAAATAGTTATAATTACTTCCGTTAACGGGAATCGAACCTACAGCTCCTTCTGCACTGTTCGTATCAAATTTTTTTTCAATCATAATATTTTACAAACACCATATTTACGTGCTAAGGTTGAGCCCTACTTGATAACGAGATTCTAATAAGCTGAATGTTCACAAGTAGAGCACATGTGTTCATGCATGGGAACAGTGCCAAGACGTCCTACTGTGTCTTGTGTGATATGAAATTTCTTATAAACAACTAATCTTTCGTGTGGTGAATTGCCATTGAGGATAATTAATATTATTAATTATTCTTATTTCTCTGTTCTGGTAAGACTGAAAACCGCGTTGAGGTCCACCACGCTCACGCAGTGTCTCGAATTTGTGTGGAAGATAACGAATGGAATTTTGTTTGGTGGTAGGAGGTTCGTCCTCCGTCTGGCTCGCGACCACTATCATGTCAAAGACGAACCGCCAAATATCTTATGATGTGTTCCGGTTCGATGGCATGTAAGCCAGGTTTTCCCCTTTCCCACCCATCCTTTCCCCAAAATGTGGTGGTTCCGATAGCGGACTACTACATTATCCTCCCTTTCCATCTGTATCCTCTAGGTTGGCAACGCATCTAGTACATCTCTTGTGTTGTAGATGTTCATGGGCGAAGGTAACCACTTACCATCAGGCGGTCCTTCTGCTCGTTTGCCATCCGGTATCCATAAAAAAAAAAAAAAATGGAGATTCTCTTACACAACTCTGCTATGCAGGATGAAGTGTGAAGCTACTTTTTTATAACCATACATACATACATATTTTCTCGCTGTATCCCGCATATAGCAGTAGGGTAGTAGGCATATAGAGGGAACCTAGTGTTAAGATACTCAGTTCTCCACTTTCCGCCGAATTGAAGCATTGCGTGCTGATTGGCGGAACTCAACGCCGCGCTTTGTCTTGTTACCAAACCCAGTAAATGAAAAAATCCATTTCCTAGAGTGGGAATTTTTATCCCAGGCCATCGTGGCATAGTGAGACAGAATTTGTAGATTCGATGGTTATGGTTTGACTCCCACTTGGGAGATTCCGATATTTGTTTCTTCTTCTTCCGTTAATGAAGATGCAATTTCTCAAAATTTTAAAACGGAATGCCTCGACACTAGGTTCTACTTTTTCACCGTGCTACGATGGCTTCAGTAATATTCTATTAACATAAAACATGATTTAAGGCCGCATTTAACGAAAAATCATTACGAATAGCTTAAGAACGCACCATTTCATCACAACAACTTCAACTTATGTATCTTCTCGATCTTTTCATTTCGACTATCTATCTAACATAAATATATGCTTAGAGTAAAATATAAAAGGGGAGTACAGTGTTTGAACCAGACAGCACGGTTGATTGAATTTTGATGACATCAAATATACTCGATACATAGAGCCTGAATTCGAATTCGATACAATATGTGTATTACGCGCCTCCATGATCAAAGTACTGTGAATGTATACAAATATCTCGTTTGTGAAAACACCTTGTGGCGTTTTTGAGATATTTGGAATCGATTATGTTGAAATTTGAGGTCGTCGTGGTGAAGGGGGAGAGTATCTGTAAATATCATCAGTTCTGGGTTTGGTTCTTACTTGAGAGATGTTTAAATTATTTTCAGTTTTTCAGGTGTGTCTTGACACTATGTACTCTGATAATCCCGCTTTTAATAATAAAATTTTATTAATAATTTGGCGTTATGGCAAGCAATATAGCGAAAACATTTGGGTTTCTTATGGTTAACTGTAAAAAAAAATCAAAGAGAATTACCTATTTACAAGTATAGTGCATTCCTCCTGTAGCTTCTCTGATATTACTCGGGGCTGGCGGTGCTCACTTACCATCAGGTGACCCAAAGTTTATCTGCCTCGTCATTCCCCTTAAAAAGAAATCCAGATGAGAATCGAACCCACAACCAATCAAGTTTACAAATACTATTCCACTACGCCACGTTCAATATGATACTGTTATAGAACAAAATACATTTGTAATTCATCTATTTTTGTATTTTCCATACATGAACTGTGAATAGAATGTACTCTGAATGGCTCCAGTGACCGATTGGTTACGCCCTACACAAAGGACGCTTTGCGAATCATATGAGTATGATAGCTCTTTTCAATTTCGTGTCCATTGCCAATAGTTTGGATGCTTTTGTCAAAAGTTATCTCGTATTTCTAAATGTAATAAAGTGGATACGTTTGATAGGGATTTTTTTTTAAAATAGATGGTTTTTTTGGAATTGGAGGTTTAATTTGTATTGTAAATATGTGTTTGGTTAGCTATTTTATTAATAATGAAGTAGTTTCTTTATCCTATATAGCAAGGTTGTCGAAGAGAATCTTGTGTCAAGACACTCCGTTCTGCTTTCTGCTTGAATTCGAGGCGTGGTCTTGTGTTGTTTGTTTTCGGCTCTCCAATTTGGTTAGGCAGTGTATGGTGTTAACCCACTAAGTTATATTAGGTTTTCTATGTCTAGCCGACGTGATTATATGAGAAAGAAGAGTAGAGGTTAAGATAATTAAGATTTTAACAAAACAAGGGAAATCAAATTCAAATAAAGTGCACTCAAATGAAAAAATATTACAAATAACTCAAAAACTTCTCACTAGGTTTTAATTAAATTTAAATCAGAAACTTTAGCTATCAAATAAAAAAAGAATCATCCAAATTGTATCACCCAGTAAAAAAATACAGCCGAATTGAGAACTTATTACGTGTAATTGGTCGGTTACAACATTTTTTTATTATACCTACTGCGTTAAAATTTTAAAATACACGTTGTAATCCAAACCCAAGAAGCCTTTCATATAACGATTAAAAACACTTCCGCTAAACTGGGCTCCAATAACGTTTAGAACTAACACGTAATTTCCCTCGGGAAATTTACACCAGCGCGATAATTCAACGAAATATTTGCCTTTTACACGCTGCAAGCTGCGGCCACTCAGAACTGCAGTTCTGGAGTACAAGGATTATAATGTATATAAAATTATATTTTTATCTAAATAATCGCGTTTATTTTTAAAATAATAACGCCTATGAACGCAGAGGTACAAGCGTGCGACTGTAAACGCGACAGGTTGTGGGTTCCATTCCCACTCTAGAAAATATAAAAAATTAGTAATTTCATTTCCAGGATTTGGTAACAAAGCAAAGCGTGGTGTTGAGTTCCGCCACTCAGCACGTAATGCCTCAATTCGGCGGAAAGTGGGGAACGGAGTGTCTTAACACAAGGTTCTCAGGTTTCCTCTGCCTCCCTGCTATATGCGGGATACAGCGTGAAGCTATGTATGTATGTAAGAAGCTATGTATGTATTTTGTGCCACTGCGCCACGACAGGCGTTCATTCATTCTAATACTTATAAAATTGATATATTTTCATAGTACTCAGTAATACTGTCAGTATCGTACCACAGACAAAGTCGCAGTCCTAACTGTAACGTAATAAATCTGGCATTACAGTCTGCCAGTGGGAAAATATTTATTCAATTTATTGCATCTTTCTGCTCCGCGAAGTTTGGAAACTTCAAAACGTATCACTTCAATATTATTTATTGGTTGAGATTTATCACAAAGTTTATTTGAAAAATGCATCCTAGCTTTTTTGAACTTTTATTATTTTCTTTTTGTCATACTTTTGTTGAGATGCCAAAAGTTTTTACAACTGTTTGTCATTGTTAAGCCTTATAGGATAAATTTCTACCAGAAGCTATTTTTACGCGTTGTCTTAGCAACGAATATGTTATTTTAGACAAAAGTGTATTTTTATATATTTCTACTACATTATTATAAATAATATAGGTTTTCTGCACTTCTTCATATAAACTTTAACTATGCCCAATTAATTCATCCTTATAGTTTTCATAAAAAGAGATCCAGAGTTTACGCGAAGCTTTATGATTTAGTTATTTTTGCACCTTATAAATAAAACAATCCTAATGCCTATTAATATTTTTAAAAAATGTATATGCAACTTATTTACCTTTTCACGTGTAATATGAATATATGTACAAGACGTGTATGGATTAAAGAACCTACTTATGATTTTTTTATATACTAGATTCAGATCTGTTGTGGCGCAGAGGCACAAGCGTGCGACTGTAAACGCGACAGGTTGTGGGTTCGATTCTCACTCCAGGAAATGTAAAATTTAGTATTTTCATTTCTTGGGTTTGGTAACAAGGCAAAGCTCGGCGTTGAGTTCCGCCACTCAACACGCAATGTCACAATTCGGCGGAAAGTGGGGAACGGAATTTTTGAAAGAGAATGGAGTGTCTTAACACTAGGTTCTCTGGAATATGCGGGTTACAGCGTGAAGTTAAAAAAAAACACTCATAAATTCCAACTGTCTTCATTTAATCAAAAAGGGGAGAATGGAGTATTATGACACTACATAAAAAATAATGAAAACTATACATTCATCAAATTAATTATCTAAATTAATAAATATATAACAAATCAAATACAGAAGACATAAAACCAATAATTGAATAAAACCAACAACTCGTTTATAGCGAGTATTTACATCGACAGTTTTCACGATACTTTTTCTCAGACCGACCTCTGAAGGGCTTACGGAGTTATTGACTTCTGAACTCTGCAAAAGTTTTCGCTAAGTGTTTTACGGTTTCGTTCCACAGATAATCAAATTAATTTGCGTTCATCATCAAATATTTAGTGTCTGTTGGCTTGGAAACTCTTATAAGAGGAGACATGAGTGAAATGGACGATATACTCGTATATAATTGTAATTATATGCGTAGTTGATGAATCTGTTAGACATATATCATTTTTGTTTCAAATATTGGCTTTTTTCTTTTTTTGATATGAAAGACTAAATACTTATTGTTATGTTATGGCCAAATTACATTAAATTTTTATAAATTATAGTTTATCCTAAGTCGTTTTTGCGTAAAGAAAAAATAATAACATCCATCCATCCGCATAAATTTTGAATTTATAATATTAGTAGGTAAAAAAACTTGATCTGCTTTAAAACTTTTAGATTACGATTTTGAAACGAAGTTGTTAAATGCTGAAGTTTTTAGCAATTAGCAATTAAATAATTAGGAATCCCTCATTACAACTACACATGAATTATATACAAGAGTAAACGAAATAAGATCTTTTTCAAAACATAATATAAACTTAAAAACAAAATAAGATCAAATATAATGTTACATAAAACAACCGTTTAAACAGAACATCGGTGTTTTTCAAAGAACTTCTTAGATTATTGTAAGCGATCGTGTCTTGGCGTTAAGTTTAAGGTAACAGAATATCTGCTTGTTAGCAGAATTAATAGGGAACAACTGAGGCAAATCTCATTAAAGAAGCAAAGTTATGAAAATTATACTCTTGTTAGTTAACTTGTTTTGTGTATCGCTTTAGGTGAGGTAAGTTACAGCTGACCGTGTATACTCGTAGGTTAACTTTTATGACGTTAATTATAAGGGAAGTTGATTTTTTTCTAAATGTTTAGTTTTTATAAATTTATGCTTATCTATTTTCAATGGAGGTTTTGAAATGTATGTCCTTTATTAGTTTTCCACCATATAAAAATATTGAAGAAGATAGACCAGAGGTACAAGAATCTCTCTCTCTTCGTCAACCATTAATAACCCATTATTGGGTATAGGTCTCATTGGATATCCAGCCGTTTCGGTCTTGTGCTCTTCTAATCCAATTTCGGCCCATCGTTTCGACAAGATCGTCGGTCCATTGTACAAGAATATTAGTCTTAGAAACCTCTACCATCATAGTAAATGAGAAGAACCTCTTCAGCATAATATAGATTTACTTTGGGTTGGTGTCTTTGCATGGAAAGGAGCTCTGTACAGTTCCTAGAACTTGCGATCTAAGTATAAACTTATGAGGGCCCCTTGAAATGGTCATTAATGCTTAGCTACAGCATATGACAACCTCTTTGTACCTAACCAAATAAAAATCTTACTAATACATACTCCTAGATACTTTTTATATGTCACTACTTTACAGTGTCAATCCCACAACCCTATCTCCTACACATTTGCGATACCCATTTTATTCTGTCAATATCGTTCTACTTTAAAGCGAGAAACGCAATAAGTTTTAGCGCAGCATTTTTATTGGTCGCTTTTGTTCCGTCACCCTGTTTTATGTTACAAGACAACGTCTAACGTCGTTCGATTACGTATGTACCGTTATTGGCAGTTACTTTGTGAGATTTATCGTGGAGTTTGTCTACATTTTTAAATAGTGGGATGGGCAGAGAGTTTTTTTATATTAAAATACTCCGTTCTCTATTTTACTCTCATTTATATACTTATTATCTGTTGATTTGCGGAGCTTAACGCCTTGCTTCATCTTAACAGGTCTTCCTCTACTTAAATAATTAAAATATAAACTTTGTATTAGGATCGAACAACAATTGTCCTGTGTCAGTTAAATACGGTCTATCTATCGTTATAGCCCATGTATGTAGGTAATAAAACCGTTCTGTATATTTTGCGTAAAAGATTAACAAACATCCGTTTTTACAAATCAGTAAGCTTTCATACTATTTCTTATTTTTTATTATAAAGTATTAAAGTTTACTATTTTAAAAAAATAAATGTACGTCTATAGATTTTGTCCCCTTGTCCTATTTGGTATGGTCTCCTCATTTTATGGTACAAGGCAGCATTGAGCATATAACAACGTTCTGTTACGTGTCTTTGGCAACATGAGATCAGATTGGTCGTTACAATGTTAGATTTGTTTTAGAATTGATGTACTCAATATTGTATGTATGTTTTGTATGTAGCTTTTTAAGCTTGCCATTAAATAAATTTGAGACCATCATGGTACAGTGCGTCTGATAGTAGATGCGAGTGGGTGTGGGTTCGATTTGGTTGAATGATTATGATATATGACATATTTAAATTATTTTTAAGCGACTTCAAATAAATGAGTTTCTGTCACTTCAAGTCACTTTTTACTGAGTGAACCAATTTTGATTTTTCTCTTATTTATGACAGCTAGTGCTTCTTATACTCGCGTTTAAATGTTAATAATATCTAACGAGTAGATTTTGAGTTATTCATAATAATGTGACTTTTTAGTGAATTTTATTTGAAGTCGTTTTTCCTTTTTGGTTAATATCTGAATTACTAATCCTAGGATAATCTTTATTTTACTTAAAAATACAAAAAAAGTGCATCGTAGCGTTGAATTGAGTAGAACCTAGCGTTAAGATATTCTGTTCTTCAGTGGCAGAACTTAACACTGCGTTTTGTCTCATCAGAGCAAGATAATAACGAAAATTCAGCGGACAACTAGCTATATTTAATATTTTCGTAATATTAAATACGAGTATAGCTAGTTGTCCGCTGAATTTTCGTTAGTTATGTATAATATTATACATAAAGATTAAATTTATTATTTTTTAATGTAATATTTTCCTTTCTAGATAATGGTAATAGACGAGAACGAGGCGCGTCTACGTGTCCGCTACCCGCTCAACTGCGAGAAGCGTCGGAACTACAAGTTTGACATCGCCGCAGTGGGCTGCGACGGATCTTACTCGAATACGTAAGTTAAATAGACAGCATGTGACTGGAAACACGAGTGGTTATAGGTTCGATTCCCACAATAATTAAATAAACAAAAATAGTTTTTGTGTTACAAAAATTTCATTTCATGCAACAATTATTTATTAATATTATTTCTTTCAAACACTACAATTGTAACTAATACTCGAAAAACATAATTCATTTATCTCTGATAAGGTAAGGCGCGGCGTTGAGCTCCGCCACCGAACACTCAGTGTCTCGAATTCAGACAGAAAAAGTACACCGACATGTCTTAACACTAGTTTCTATGTGTCTGTATCCTATTATGCGGGATAAAGCGTGAAGCTAAAATACTCAAATCTCTTTTAATATTTTGAATTTTTATTAATTTTCAATTTAATTCAAGGGTACCAGTCCACATAACAGTGACCGACGTGAACGAATTCGCACCAGTCTTCAGTCAAGCAGCATACGTACGCTCAGTGGACGAAGGCAAGCTGTACGACGAGATAGTGCGCGTGGAGGCGACTGACAGAGACTGTACGCCGCGGTATGGGGACGTGTGCAAGTATGAGATATTGAACGATGGGGACCGCAGCCAACCTTTTATTATTGATAATGAGGGTAATTTGAAATTGTTTTTTTTGTTTTTGTTGGTCAATTTTGGCAATTTATTAATGTTTGAAGTAAGATTGATGTTTTGTATCTTCTAGTTTAATATGCTTGTTAGCGTTAAAAAGGGAATTTTAAATTGTGGTTAAGGAAATACGTGTTATATTTGTGTGTTCTAATGAAACAATGAGGCTGACATTTTTGTATTTTTATTACTCAAGCAATCCTTAATAAAAATAGTATTATAATAAAAGGGGTACTTAGAATGTTATGAGGGCCTGTTTAGATCTGTCATCAGTTAACTTCAAAAGCACTTTTTTAATTTAGTTTGGCTAGAGAAGCTCAGGTCGTGGGTGAGACAGGTCGCAAGTCCCCAGTCTCCTCTCCTTGCAGTGCTTTCGGCCCAGCACTTGCACAGTAAATTCATGGAAAGCGTACAAAATTATTCTTATAATTGAAAACATAAAGACGGTATCACATATAACGTCTAAAATTATAACATCTAAAAAGTCCATTTATTACCAGTTAACACAAAAGAATAAAACTGTCTTTTTATCTACAAATACTTCAAAATTAAATTTAATAATGTTTTCGCAGGTGTAATCCGTAACACAGAGCCTCTGGAATACGACAAGTCACACAATCATATCTTGTCAGTGGTGGCGTACGACTGCGGCATGATGCCGTCCGCGCCTGTCATGGTCACCATCAAAGTAAACAAGCCTTGCAGGGCTGGGTGGAAGGGTGAGTGCCATAATTGCCAAAATATAAGAGATTTAATGTATGGAAGCCATCGTGGCTCAGTAGGATAGTGTTTGAATGTAAATGTGCGTTGTGGGTTCGATTCCTACTTGAAGGAAATGATATTAGTAAAATATTTTTATTTTTTCGCTCTAGTAAAATAAAAAGTGGCGTTAGATTCACTCAACATGCAATATGTATATAAGTAAATGTATTGATACTAAGGACACTCTTTCGTATTCTCTTTGACTATCCTATTATGCGGGAAAAAGCGTTAAACTGAATAAAATATGTGTATTTTTCCATTAAAACTTAAAAACATATATTAATAACTATCTAACGCCTAACGCCTGTCGTGCCACAAAGACGCGTCTGTAAACGCGACAGGTTGTGGGTTCGATTCCCACTCCAGAAAATGGAATTTTTCATTTCCTGGGTTTGGTAATAAGGCAAAGCGCGGCGTTGAGTTCCGCCACTCGGCACGCAATGCCTCAATTCGGCGGAAAGTGGGGAACGGAGTGCCTTAACACTAAGTTCCCTCTGCCTACCCTGCTACATGCGGGCTACAGCGTGAAACTAAGTAATAACTATCTAAAACAGTAGAAACTAATATAATAATACTCTTTAACATCCATTGAATTAAAATTACAGAATTAAAACAGAATCTTCTAGTAGATGGCGTATTATAGGATATGAGAACGCCCATACGTATTACTTTACATGTGTATAAGGAATGTATACAAAACTTCCATCTTTACCATACTTTGATGAAATTACGAAATGACATCAGAAAGCTCTTTTCTCTAAGACGTAAATAACTTTTAAATTAAACATGAAACTTCGTTATAAACCCAAATGATCAGATAAAGTACTCGGATTCGTCTTCATACAAAATATGTATTCATGTGTGTATATTATTTTTTAACTTCACGCTGTATGTATGTGTGGGAGCACATAGCAGGGTAGGCAGAGGGAACCAGATAATCTAGTGTTAAGACACTCCTCTCTCTTTTAACATTACCGTTTCCTACTTTCCGCTGAATTCAAGCAGCATACCGTGCTGAGTAGCGGAACACTACGCCGCGCTTTGCCTTGTTGAGCGAGGAAACAAAAAGACAAATATTTATTTAATATTTTCATTTTCTGGAGTCCTTTACAGTCGCACTGCTGTGTATATATTTATATATACAGAATGAACGTCATCAAGTTGCAATTAAGTAATGTCTGCCTCATACCTTTTTTATGCAAAAAAATTGGGGAATGTATGTATTTAAAATAAACAAGGGTTGATCTGACTAAATAAAAGATCTCGCCGTGTATAAAAACATTTTATTTCTTACCAGTATTGAAAAATAAATATATATTTAATAAAATAATAATAATATATATTTTTTTTCATTGCTGATTTTCAGTTACACCTAAAAATACTGCTATTATATTACCATTTATTGCCATTTACCGCAATTCACTAAATTCTCCCACAACATCCTAGGTCTCGCAGAGCGTGTAGACTACGCACCAGGCACAGGTCCCTTGGCCCTCTTCCCAGCTGCACGCCTGGAAGCGTGTTCCAGTGACGAGAGGTGCCCAGGAGTCACCAGGATCCAAGCAGCTGTTACCTTGCAAGCTTCCAGGGCTGGTGTCGCTTGTGATAGAGATACATACACATTGCACTCTCAGAGGACTATTTGTGGTAAGTAATGAAAACTGTTATTTTCAGGTTTTAAGATAAAGATAAAGATAAAAAGATATTTATGAAAAAAAAAAATTTTACAAATTGAGCAGCCGAGACTTCCCAGTAAGTAGTCAAAGACACTTGACAATTGTGTTGGGAATGTCTCACTTCTCCGATGGCTTAACAATAACATAATACATAACATGCATATAATACATATAGCGTAATAGTAACAAAGCCGTGTGTGTGTGCGTGTGGTTGTAGATTCGATTCTCACTCACGGGAATGTTTATATTAAAATTATTTCCCTTAACCCACTCTGGTAAGACAAAGCGCGATTTTAAATCCCATCACTCAACACGTAATGTCTTTTTGGGCGGAATTTGGATAACCGCATGTTATACTGGATTTTAGCGTGAGGTTGAAAAAAAATTATGAAAATCATAATAATTATAAATTAATTACAATAAGTACTCGTTTATTAATATAATATTTTAAATATTTTTTAAAGGATTGGATACCAAAACGATCGATCTGCTCCCAAGTCCCGGCGCGGGCAACGAATGGGCCAAGTCTCTGAAACCAGACTCAGGTTAGTGAAGAATCTGTCAAATGTTTGTGATAAGCTAAACACGTACGTACGTAATATTAGACATGGGCGTTTCCGTTTTTTAGCTGTAACGGTTACGTATCGGATATGAAGTTTTCATATCCGATATCATATTCGTTTTCAGATATCGAGTTTGTGTTGCGATAGTTTTAGTTATAATTTAGTTTTCGTTACAATTTAGTTTTCATATCTCATCGTCGAGTTGTCGTTACGTTTTGTGTGTAGTTATTTGATATCGGATATGATCATTTAGATATCGATATGATATGATATAAGAATCAAAACCGTTTTTAGTTGCGTTTTGATATACCGGTCTCATTCCTAGTACATAACATTCTTTAAACACAAAAAGACTACTTATAATATAAGGAAAATGATGCTCTCTACCATGAAAAAAATAAACTTCTTAGCAATCAACTCCGGGCTCATCGCATAGCAAAGGGAGAAGTATGGGTTAGTTCCTCGGACTTGCGACACAAAGTGTTAAGAACTACATTTAATATATATATTGTATTGTTTATCTGTTTCTCTTGACATTGCTTACATTTATAGTACTATAAAATCTAAAATCACGTATTTTCCCGTTTTCAAAGGAATTTCAAGAAATCCAGTCAGTTCAGTCTGTCTATCACTTACTAACTCAAACATTTAACAGGCAGAGGGAACTGGAGAACCTAGTGTTAAGACACTCCATTCTTTTTTAACAATTTCGTTCCCCACTTTCATGGGGAATATCTATATATAAATACGTGAAGTAAAAACTTTGGATACCTTTTTACGAAAATCACGCTGACGGAGGAGCATGAAACTTGGCACACTTATAGTTTATATAGAGAAGGAGTCCACAATGCATAATATTTTTTAAAAATAATGAATATAAGGTACATTAAATTAATAAAATAAATGTTACACACACTACCATGGTTTGACATCCATGTTTATATAAAGTGATATATACGTCACTACGCAATGCGTTATTAACGCATTTACGGGGACACTAGTAATAGATAAATGCATATCCGTTAACTATCCAAATGCATTATAATTTAGATCAGCACTGTATTAATTCTACAACTTGCTAGCAAAGTTGAATACCGCAGGAACTTAACTCAAAAGCGTCTAGTCTAACAGATGCATGTGCTGAAGTATCTCGGGAGATATGCTAATTGTAACCACATTTCCTTATCGCTTGAGACATTGATCTATGTGTATGTATAATTGATTCTGTTTCTCATATAATGTAAAATATGTTTATTAAGTCTTGACGTCTGTCGTGGCGCGGAGGCACAAGCGTGCGACTGTAAACGTGACAGGTTGTGGGTTCGATTCCAACTCCAGGAAATGTAAAATTTAGTATTTTCATTTCTTGGGTTTGGTAACAAGGCAAAGCGCGGCGTTGAGTTCCGCCACACAGCACGCAATGCCTCAATTCGGCAGAAAATGGGGAACGGAGTGTCTTAACACTAGGTTTTCAATCTTCTGCCTAATCTACGCTATATGCGGGATATAGCGTGAAGCTTTAAAAACAGATATACCTATATATGCGGCCATAGGCGTTTGGCTGTTAGCACGATGGGTTGTGGGTTCGATTCTCACGCTATCATTTCCATGATCTGGAAAATGGAAATATCTGTGTCTAGAAACTAGGCTGTCTCTAAGTTCCTTGCTATACGGAACAAAGCGTGAAGATGCAAAAAATATTATGTCAGAACATGAAGAGAATACGTTTAGAGTTAATTTATGCTGCTATTTTAGGTATTAATAGATATCATATTTTTGAGTTTTATGTAATTTATATTGAAATGAAAAAGTAAAATTTCATCACAAAAAATCAAATAAGACATTTTGTCAATTGAATCGGTGAGTGCAGAAACAACGTAAGTCACAAAAAATACAAAAATTCGTAATCAATTTAAACTAGCTTAAAAAGGTAAGTTATATACTTTTTTCCCCTCCTGCAAAATTTGAACCTACGTTATTTCTGCACTCACCGATTCAATTCTGAAAACATTTTTTTTAATAATATATTTACTTTAAAAAAATTGGTCATACTTATTGTAATAATTATTATACACCTAATATTATTAGGGAAAAACAAATATTTAAAGTTATATTCACTTACCTCAAATCCAGGGCGCGATGGAGAGCAAATGTTCGAATTCGACGGTGAATCAACATCAGCTGTGGTGCCGGAAACCATCCTGAAGCATTCCCTCGGATCCACCTTCTCAATCAGCACTTGGTTGAGGCATGCTCCTCCTCCCGACCATGATAAGCACAGGAAAGAGCATGTTGTGTGCCTTGCTGACGATCACAGTGAGTATCTGATGATATTTTATTGCTAGCAAGCTATTACCCGCGACTTTGCTCGCAAGGTTAATGGCAGTCCATACTATATACTATAGTGTATAGTTCATACTATAGTGAATATCCATAAAAAAAAATAGTGCGTATATGCGCTTATTTGAAGACTTTGAAGACATTCAATTTTTTTGACAGAGATGTTTGCCAAAAGATATATATTTTTTTAATAAAAAATATTTAATGTCCTTTTTAATACTTCTAAGAATATGTGTATAAAATTTCATGATTATCACTTCAGTAGTTTTGGCGTAAAAGCGTAACAAACAAACTTACATTTTTATTTATAATATTTATAGGGATAATATATAGTTTAATAAGAAACAGAAAATATATATAAATATATTCAGAAAAGAAACAAAAATAATATAAAAATTCAAATCAAACACGTTCTACCGATGTTATAAATACGAAAGTTTTGGTCAAAACTTGTTACCCTTTCACGCAAAAACTGCTGAATCAATCTAGATAAAACTACAGTAATATAGCTTATACATTAGAATAACATATCGGTGACAATATATAAGTAATAAGTAGATATCTAATCTATATTTATTTTTTTCCAGAAATGAACCGACACCACTATGCGCTTTTTGTACGCAACTGCCGACTCATTCTCTTGCTAAGACGAGACTTTGGAGAAGGAGACCTGAACATCTTCAGACCTGCTGAATGGCGTTGGAAGTTGCCTGAGGTAATTTACTTATAGCGTCATGCTTTATACAGGCAGGGTAGTCAGAGAGACCCTGGTGTAAGACACTCCGTTCACCGCTTTTCGCCGGAATTATACCTTTCGCCGTGACAAACCAGCCGACATAACTGCAAATGGTCACCAGTAGATGTTTCATGTTTAAAAAATAAAAAAGTCCATTATTACTAAGTAATTTGAGTTTTCAGCATACTATACGTTATTTAAATTACATACACCCATAAAAATGGGGAACGAATGTGACAGCGCTCGTTACTACCACTGATAATGGCTCCAAAAAACCAAATATTGTTATTCTAGTTGCGAAATAAAGCCATAAAATGAACGATGAATAATATTGTAAGACACTCCGTTCACCGCTTTCCGCCGGAATATTGCTGAATGATGGAACTGGATGCCCCTCTGTGTCCTAAGTGAAGAAATGAAAATAATTTAAATACAATCACAGAGACCTGTCATGACGCAGAGGCACAAGCGTGCGACTATAAACGCGACAGGCTGTGGGTTCGATTCCCACGCCAGTAAATGAAAGTTCTTTAGTAACAAAGCAAAGAGAGGTGTTGAGTTCCGCACGCAATGCCTCAATTCAGCAGAAAGTGCACGGAAGCGTTAAAAGAGAACGGAGTGTCTTAACACTAGGTTCTCAGATTCCCTCTGCCTACCCTGCTATGTGCGGGATACAGCGTGAAGCTAAAAAAAATAATCATTCCCGGCGTGGGAATCGAACTTACAACCAATCACGTTTACAGCCATACTAATATTACATAATATTATGAAAACATAAGTATATAATTGCTCCTGAAAACGTTTGAATACTTCTACAAAAACTTTTTAAAGATTTCTACTAAATTTACAAAATTAAATTGTCATACGCACATTAAGGAAACTTTGACACCATTTTATAATAGTAAGAAAATATTTTAGAAACAATATACATTTCTAAAATGTTTTTCTTACTTTTAACTATGAAATTTTAGTTTAAAGAAAAACATTTACTAAAACGAAGCACGGGCTTTAACTGGAATCTTTTCTTAGAGGATATATTCATTTCTACTATTATAATCTCACTTAAATACTATTCTACACCTTTGTGTGCCATTATAATAAAATACTTATTCAATTTTTTTTGGTTATTATTTTGTTTGGTGGTAGGAGGTTCGTCCTCCGTCTGGCTCGCGACCACTATCATGTCAAGACGAACCGCAAATATCTTATGATGTTCCGGTTCGATGGCATGTAAGCCAGGTTTCCCCTTTCCCACCCATCCTTCCCCAAAATGTGGTGGTTCCGATAGCGGACTACTACATTATCCTCCCTTTCCATCTGAATCCTCTAGGTTGGTAACGCATCTAGTACACATATCTTGTGTTGTAGATGTTCATGGGCGAAGGTAACCACTTCCATCGGAAGAGTCCTTCTGCTCGTTTGCCATCCGGTATCCATAAAAAAAAAAATAATAATTCAATTTATGGTTTTACTAAGTACACCCCTTTCCATTTAATTTTCTTCTTTTTTCTCTGCCCTTAGGAAAAAGAGCCTCTTAGCGATAAGACACCTATTTTGCTATTATTTTCATTTAATTTCCAATTTTTAATAGGTATGCGACGGCAGGTGGCATCACTACGCGGGGTTAACGTCCGTTTAACGTGGAGCTATTCGTAGATGGTGAGCGTGGCGGGCGCCTGACGCAAAGGCCCCTGAAGTTATAGATGACTGGCTCACTTGCACCCCGCGCATGGGGTTAACTACCCTGGTTATAGGAGCATGTTGGCAGGGTGAATATGGTTATTATAACTTTAAAAATAAAAAAAAAACCTGTTTCAGGCTTTGTATATATAGGCACATACTTATATTACATAATATAGATAGAATAAAATTCTCCATTACCATTTTCGCTGGAATTTGATAAAAAAATATTACAGACGAAGTCCATGCAGAGGCGTCCATACAACTCGATTCCCACCAGCTTGCCTAACTTTTCAAAGTACAAGTATGACACCTAAAAAAGCTCCTTCAGTAAAATATTTAGACATAAAATTACAAAAAAAAACAAGCTCAAACATCTTATAGACCTAAAAAAAAAAAGGTCATCGCCAAAAATTGTATAGTATACTATTGACGACCATTTATAGATATTTATGGCTATTTATATCTATTTATGGTTATTTTTTTTCTATATTTTTAAACGCAGGTACAGAAAACGACATGAAGCACCACATGCACGGATGGATGGCGGGTCTCGGTGTGCTGGTGGGGGGTGTTCAGTCCGCCGCCTCCTCCTTACGATACGCTGCGAGTGCAGAGAGGACTCAGTCTTGCACCTGATCTATGTATGTTACGGGTTTTAATAAATCTTATGAAGTTAGGTTTAAGTAATGGATATAAAGAATATCCTAAATATAAAAGAAGTGGATGAATATTTTATTGTCTCTCGAATCTCAAATGGCGATCAATATAGCATTATTGAAAAATTGTTTATTTATTATATTAACACATTACGATTATTTTTACGTTTCCTAATTCTAGGTGCAGCAATGCCGAATTTCTAAAGTTGGTTTGCTGCAAACTTGTATCGTCAAAGAGGTGATAAAAAGTATAAAATTTGTTTTGAACTATCAATATTATGAAATATAACATAATAATTTGACATGACGTGAATTTACGTCATAGGTATTATGTCATATTTTCATCATAATATTTCGTACATATATCACAGCCTTTAAACAACTTCATTAGAAAATAATACAACCTGTTAAATAGATCAACTAATTATATATGTATGTTTTACTAATGTTGTAATTCTAAATTTCACGCTGTATCCCGCATATAGCGGGGTAGGCAGAGGGAACCTGAGAACCTAGTGTTAAGACACTCCATTCTCTTTCAACAATTAGCGGGATACAGCGTGAAGTTAAAAAAAAAGAAACGGAAATTAATTCCAAAAATTTATGGAGATGTTTGTTACATTTTCACATAAAAAATGATCCGTCTGGCTCGCGACCACTATCATGTCAAAGACGAACCGCCAAATATCTTATGATGTGTTCCGGTTCGATGGCATGTAAGCCAGGTTTTCCCCTTTCCCACCCATCCTTTCCCCAAAATGTAGTGGTTCCGATAGCGGACTACTACATTGTCCTCCCCTTCCATCTGTATCCTCTAGGCTGGCAACGCATCTACAACGCCTCTGGTGTTGTAGATGTTCATGGGCGAAGGTAACCACTTACCATCAGGTGGTCCTTCTGCTCGTTTGCCATCATCGTTTCATACGTTTTCCAAAAATATTTTTCTTATCTTATTTATGTGAATTGAGCTATACACTATAAATTGAACTATTTATCCCCCACAGATCTAAAATCAGTGTCAGTGGAGGGTGACGGCGCGGCGGAGGTGGAGACGCTCGTGCGTCGCGTGGCGTACGGCGACGCGCGCGCCTTCCCCACGCCCGGACGCAGGAATGTGCACCTAGCTACTACCATCACGTTAGTTAACTACTTTATTACTGTTAAATATAGTAGTATGTAGTTGCACTACATACATGTAGTACAAATGTTCATTTTTTTTCGCTTCGAATGTTGTTGCTGTTGAACAAAGTCAAAGTTAAATAATTCAATTCACAATAAGAAGTTACTTGCTTTACAACTGAACAAAAATTACTTTGCTAACGTTATCTTATAATGAGAACATACTAAATAGATTGATCTGTAACTGCGAGATTTTAAGGAAGAAGTTACTATTACCTAAATAACTAATTACTAAATAATTAGTACGTATAAAGCCAAATATATAATAAGTTAGATAGGCTTTCTGGAGACATTTTAAATAAAATTATCTCCTCTTTAAGAGAGTGATTCCAAGCATAAAACGATACAGCTAATCTACTAGCTGTACTGCAGAGCTTTACTGGTGAACCACTTCGATAATTCTATTTTTATATGATAGCTAATGCTTTTGATGTGGTCCCTTTAAATTTAGTCAAGATCCGGACGAGAAGTTTTGAATTATTCGCATGATTGTGGGTAAGTTTTAGTGCATCTTCTTCGAAATTGTTTTTATATTATAAATATTGTATTCGACAGTTGCGACAACGGGCGCGTAATCAAAGCCCGCCCAGCGGAGTCGTACGTGATGGTGCTCGCTCCGCAGACGCCCACCATCCTGCTCAACGGCAGTGCGGACGCGGCTCGCGACTACGCGCACTTCCGTGCCGGCTACCTGTGTTCCCGATCTGCGTGTTCGCAAGAAGCGTGCTGTGGACGACGGGGGAGAGGTGATCAAAGGTAAAAGATAGAATGTCAATAATGCTGGGGAAATTTTAAATGGGGAAAGTGAACAGTGAACATGTGGTAGTTAAGGGGCGCACGAGTTTATGGAAAATTTTAAGATGGAGAATTTATTATGGGGAAAGTGACAATGGAGTTTTTTATAAATGGCGCACATTTGTGGTATTTTTTATAATTTGATGGTAATGCCAATATGGTTAAAAAAAACAGGGAAAGTGAAAGAGTTTTCATTTATGTACGTGTAGTAATGCCATTACTAATTAATATAAAATAGTGTGACAATTATTACGCAAATTGAAAAATGATACAACACATGTTCACAAATCTGCACATATGTGCATGTACATACTCCACATGATGATTTTGATAATGACGTGATCAGATGTAATGGATCATTTGAAGAATTATTTTGAAAAAGAATTATTTTTTTTTTGCTGTTGTATTACGAAATCTATGATTTCGTAATTATTAATGCAATGATTGATAATTACAATAAGTCGAATATATTTCTAGGAAATTCTGTAATTTAAAGTTTACTTTTACTGTTACTGGTAAAAAAATAGATATAAAATATTAAACAGATAAGCCCTTATCCCATTATTTGGGGTCGGGTCTCCATACTTTTCTGCGCCAAGACGTGCGTTCTTGGGTTGTCGGTTCAGACAATTGAGCTTGATCATCATATTCGTATTCACGTCGCATGAAGCTAGAGCCTAGTATTTTTACCCGGTTTCATAGTCTTGGGCTTTCATGTAAGGAGAAAATGTTTTGGCTCTTAGTTTTACGGCCGGTTGCCACCTGACGCCAATGCAGTAACTCTATTAAAGAGGCTGCAGCATTTACTATGGGAAATAAATTAAGTTTGGATGATAAGATCACCACTTCTGCAATTTTTTAATAATTCTTTATTATCAATTTTATTATCTAAATTTTGATTTATTTCATTTGTATGGATTTCTTTATCGTTTTTAAAATTTTTGGTTTTGCATTTCATTGAAATTTAAATATTTATTATTATTTATAACGAATTTTTGGTTTCTTATTTTTCTATCACGTGTAAACTGCACGCACATTTTTTGTTATATATAATATAAATTTACAACATTACATACTCAAATTCATAATCATTCAACTAATTTAAATAGAAGCAGACACCCAAAAGCTGGACTCCTGTGTGGTATCCGTCTACCCGGCGTTAAACCCCGACCACGAGGCATTAGCATTACGCGGCGCAACTACACTACCGGCTTCCGATATACGCGCTACGCTCACTAGAGATGGAGTCAGTCTGACTGGCGCTGATACCGTACATAATTATCAAAAGGTAAGTAGGAATAATATATGAACGATGAGTGGCGGAACTCAACGCCGCACTTTGCCTTGTTATCAAACCCAAGAAATGAATATACTAAATTTTACATTTCCTGGAGTGGGAATCGAACCCACAACCTGTCGCGTTTACAGCACGCTAGTGTCCTCTGCGCCACGACAGGCGTATTTGTTTTTCTAACCTATAATATATTTGCCAGGTCCTTCGTGAGATAGAGTACAGCAATAAGAAGCCGGCGTACTACCTGAACCGCGTGTTCAAGCTCACCTGCTCCGAACTGAATGGAAGATTCACCAGCAACGAATATGTGCAGACTGTACGTTTCTTTATATTTTTTTATAATTTAAAATAGATTAGTGAGGAAAATTTTAATGACACTAATTTTTTTTGTTGATTCATTTAGTAATAATTGTAAAAATCTACAATTATTTAGTTTTGTGTAAACTGTTTTAAATTTATGAACAAATTAAAATTTTGAGTTAAAAAATATACATATAGAAATCATAAAATAAACAAGATAGATTAACAAGATTATTTATTATATAGAAACATATAATAAATAATATTTCGAAGGCCTTACTATCTTTCAAAATTTGTTGAGGTAGAGAGAAGAACTTGGACAGTGGAAGTAAAAAGGGCCCCTTAAACCTATACTTGCGTCGTAAACTACTGTTGTAAGATAATATTCCAAGCTCTTCTCTCTGCAACTCCACCATACTAAGAAGCTTTTTATGTTTTTCTAAAATTCTTTAAAACCATACAAATTACTAGTTTCTCGCTGTATTCCGCATATATTGGGGTAGGTAGAGGGAACCTGAGAATCTAGTGTTAAGACACACAATTCTCTTTCAACAATTCCGTTCCCCACTTTCCGCCGGATAGAGACATTGCTTGCTAAGTAGCGGAATTCAACGCCGCGCTTTAACTTATTATTGTTAATATTATTTATTTAAACATATTGTTTAAACAACACATACTGTTTAAACAGCTAACAGTGGTACACCCGCGCGCCGCAGGAGACGCGCACGCACAACGCCCCTCCGGACTCGCAGATAAGCTGGACGTGGCTCGCGATAAGGTACGTCACATACTCGTTTTTTAGCTTTAACAAAAGATAGATCACTCATATATTACTAAGGACTTTATATTTGTATTCTTACTTAAGCAAAATTTTTCTGATTGTTTATTTCCGATACCTACTCTTGTTATCTGCTGTTTTACTAAGTATATTATTGTAAGATATTATAAATTGTAAGATATTATAAAAATCACCATTACTCAAACACTATGGTTTACAAGATAAGAAGAGCGGAGCAACCAAATACAAGCATTTCTTTGCTTAAATGGAGGCTCCTTATATTATTATTTAAAATAAATAAATAAATAAAAACGGTAACATATCCGATATGAACTGTGCATATTGATATTAAAAACTGTATTCAGATATCGATATGGTAAACTTACTTACTTAGCTTCACGCTTTATCCCTAACGGATTAGTCAGAGATAGTAAACGAAGGAATATAATAAAAGCTATAAACATATATGTAACTAATTATAGAACTCATATTCGCTCTGTCTCTTTTCACACATAATAAAATGTGGTGGTAAGAAAGAGAAGCAACGTGCAACGAGAAACGTTATGAAGGTTCTGGAATATCAAAAAAAAAAGAAATTAAATCATCGAATATATTTAGATATAGGTTTGCTTCATACTGTATAATAGGGCTTTATTTATTGCCATGACACTTTAGCTATGCATATACATATATAAACAGCTAAAATAAAAAAAATATTATAATTCTTCAATTTTATATTGTTAATAAATAATAAACTACATTTAAAATCATATTAAAAATAAATAATTTAATAAAAATTTTAGGTACAATCAAACAACATAGAAGGTTCCATGACTGCGCCGCGTGCGTTCTCCGCACACGCTCTCCGTTCTCCCCACTCCGCAGAGATGCCCTCCGCCCGCCTCCTCGATCTACGCGACCACGCTCATGATCACGCTTCCAGTGAGTATTGTATTATTTTACAAGATATATATGTAGAGTGATGGGATTCAACGTCATGTTTTGTTTTGTCAGAGCGAAAAAGTAAAAATAATTTGAAATATAATTATAAAATTATCCATTCAAGTGGGAATTGAGCTCATAATCATTCGAGTTTACAGTACATCTGATGAGCATGATATGAAAAGTGGCGTGTTTTTTGCTGTCTATGTTATAATCTATGGTAACGAATTTGCAGACACCAACTAGTATATTTCATAATCCTATATCTATATATAAATACGTGAAAAAAAAACTTTGTGCTCCTTTGTAAAAAATTACGTGGAGGGAGAAGCATGAACCTTGGCACATTTATAGTTTATATAGGGAAGGAGTAGGAAATGATTTTTTTTTTATAAAACAATGCATAAAGATATATTAAATGAATAAAATAAATTATTCACACGCTGGTAGTGGTTTTACACCCATGCTTATATAAAGCTATATTTTGCGTTTCTAAGTAACGCTCTGTTAACGCGTGATAGGGGATACTAGTAAAAATCTAATATCTTTATGACTTCCTTTTATTACTACAGATACGTGGTTTGCGTCTTTTGTTTTATTTTTTTTATTACATATTTCATATTTAAATTAGCTTAGACTGTTTGATTTCGCGTTTTATTTCCGAATACTAAAATATACGCGATTAATCCGGTTAAAATAGTTTCATTTAATATAAGTTTTGATCGTTTACGTGACGTTTACGTTAGGTGGTAGGAGGTTCGTCCTCCGTCCGAACCGCCAAATATTTAATGATGTGTTTCGGTTCGATGGCATGTAAGCCAGGTTTTCCCCTCTCCCACCCATTCTTTTCCCAAAATGTGGTGGTTCCGATAGCGGACTACTACATTGTCCCCTTCCATCTGTATTCTCGTCGGTTGGCAACGCATCTACAACATCTCTGGTGTTGTAGATGTTCATGGGTGAAGGTAACCACTTACCACCAGGTGGTCCTTCTGCTCGTCTGCCATGCGTTATCCATAAAAAAACCACTTTCCCCGCAGACAACGTGGCGGTGCTGATCGGCGCGGTGTGCGCGGGCGCGCTGGTGTCGCTGGCGGCGCTCGGGGCCGCTCGGGCGCGCTCGCGGGCCCGCGCCGCGCCCCGTCTGCGCGCGCACGACGGGGAGATGGCGTGGGACGACTCCGCGCTCACCATCACCGTCAACCCTATGGAGGACGTGAGTATTGTTTATATCTTCACGCCGTATCCCGCATATAGCAGTTCCTTTATATTTCCGTTCCCCACTTTCCGCCGGATTGAGGCATTGCGGGCTGAGTGTCGGAATTCAATGCCGCACTTAGCCTTGTTACCAGACCTTTTTAGATTGAAAATACTAAATATTACTTAAAATTTTCATTTTCTGGAATGAGATCGAACCCACAACCTGTCGCGTTTACAGTCACACCCTTGCGCCTCTACGCAACAACAGACATTTAGCCACGACAGGATGTGAGCTACCTGTTTTAATATAATTATCTCTACATATATAAAATGCATGCGTTATTTTATTTATTTTTCTGTTTATTAGTCCACAAAACAAATTACTCCTTAAGGCATAAGAAAACACAAATTAAAATAAATTCATTAAAATTTAGTAAAAAAGCAACAACACGCAGAATTTGTTTTGTAATAGGTAATACCTCTTTTTTTTTCAATAACTTAATATATGGTAACAGGCGGTGCCGGAGTGTGGCGTGGTGGGTGCAAGTGCTGGTTCAGGAGCGGTCGCGGGGGTGGCGGGAGACGACTCTGATGCAGACTCCTGCTCTGATTCCGACTCGCACAACGATTCTTCTGATGAGGAGGATGAGGGTGAGTATACTAAATATACTGGATTATATTTTAAAAAAATGAACGCTTTAAATATGTTTGAGGATAAAGTTATTTATATAAGTTATTTACAGCTGCATCACAATATATTTTCAATAATATTTTATATGTACGCAAAAATATCCACAATTATTTAAAGAACTGACAGACACGATATCAATACAAGAATAAGCAAATTTTCCAAAAAATCCAGAAATAATTACAGAATTGCCACTTCAACAATTTAAAGTTAAGATTAAGAACATATTATTAAAAAAAGTATATTATTCTGTCCAAGAATACTATAATGATGTCAATGTATGGAATTAAATGCTGTTGACGCTCACCCGAGAGGCATACAATAGTTGTATATTTATTGTAAAAATTTTATTTGAAAAGAGCAACTGTTGAGTTTCTTCTCAGCAGAACTGCCTTCCGAGCCGGTCGCAGCTTCCGTTAGGACTGACACGACTGACACCTTTGTATATTAACGATTCGAAAGTGCTTGTAATAGCCTATTTGAATAAGGAATATTTTGATTTTGATTTTATGAATTTCCAATAAGGTTGCTAAATAATATGTTATAATAAACGCGTTACGACGCGGCTGAATAACGTCTGGCTGAAAACGTGATGTTGTGATTGTGGGTTCGATTCCACTCAGGGGAATAATTTAATTTCTTCACTCTTTCGAGACAAAGCACGACTTCAACTATGACTATGCGGAATAAGATGAAAAATAAATACCGAATCGTTGAGATGTAGATGTAGATCGTTAAGAGTAAATAGCGTATTACATACATACATAGCTTCACGCTGTATCCCGCATATAGCAGAGTAGGCAGAGGGAACCTAGTGTTAAGACACTCCGTTGCCCATTTTCCGCCGAATTGAGACATTGCGTGCTGAGTGGCGGAACTCAACGCCGCGCTTTGCTTTGTTACTAAACCCAGGAAATGAAAAATTCCATTTCCTGGAGTGGAAATCGAACCCAAAATCTGTTTACAGTCGCAGGCTTGTGCCTCTACGCCACGACGGCGTATTCGGGTATTTCTTTTTTTTTAATATTTTTATTTGAAACAAAAATAAAGTAAATCAATAAAAAATTATTCTTTGTTTTTCTTTCCAGTGGTGTCCGGCAAACAGCACAAATATAGAAACATCAGCCAGCTAGAGTGGGACAACAGCACGATGTAAACCACTCGCCGTCTCGCTCGCACGCGCCCACGCACCGTATACACCCCTCTCGCTCGCTCTCACCACACTCTTTAAATAGGTTACTAGTAAAACTACTGGACTCGGTTATGCTTATATAAGTATATGATAGTTAAATATTAATACAAATTAAATGGCATTTAAAACGTACAAAATATATTTAATTGTATGGGAAATTTTAAATTTTATGGTATATTTTTATTTTCGATTTTTTAATATTTTTTTAACATAGTCCATTTTACCCCTTTCCCCTCCATTTGTAATGGCTGATAGGACTACAAGCACAAATATCGCTCAAATATTTTAAAAGTAACTTATTTAAATCTATCCATATCGTGAAAGCAAGCGAGTTTCACTTTTCCCATGGAATTGATTTTAGCGTCACAAATTAAAAAAAAAGCACAAAATCCAAAAATTCGATAATAATTCAAAAAAATTCGCGGGGGGTCCTAAAATAAGTGAAAGTCATATCAATAACTATACGTAAAAACCCGTGCTTGCTTGTAGAACTATCTTTTTAAATGTATTTATGTAAAACTCTTAAGAAATATAAGTAAATAGTTTTAAGCGATCAAATACTATGTATTATATTAAATAATATATATAAGGGCGCTTCTTTATGTTATTATCTTTTTTACTTTCAACACGTAGATATCGGTCCGCGTATACCCCTGAAGAGCTTTTCAATCGGCTTAAATGTATAGACACAAAAATGATAAAATTATAATAAGTACACGGATTAAACCGGCAAAAACCGGTTCAAACCGATAAAAACCGGTTCAAACCGGCTAAAACCGGTTAAAATAACCGAAATATCAACCGGTAACTAAAGCACATTTAAAATACGTTTTAGGGGCAGCTATATAATATTATTATATATATATATATATTTTGAATCCATTAAGATTTTTACTAAAACTAGTGTAAGTTGCTACTTTAGGTACCGTACCGCTCTGACCCCGGAGTTAGATAGATATGCCATATAGTATAGTGTACGTCTGTTTGTAAGCGATTTACATAATCATCGGTGTTTTGACAGTAGTGACGTCATTGTTCGTTCTTAACGTCTATTTTCTCCGGTCTCCTCCGTTTCTCTCCGTGTCTGTGCTCGTGCCGGATTTTGGACGTCACTTTCTATGCTATATAGGTTATTTTTAATCTGTTGACAGATTTGTTTTAACTTTTTTTTTGCTGACGGTACTTTTTTAGTATAGGTGATTTTTTTTTTAATATAGTAAACCTTAATTCGGCACTTTCTATTAAGCGTTTAGGGCATTGGGATTGTAATTTTTTCTTTGTTCAATTAAAAATATTCTTAAACGTGACTTTTTACTTACATTTGTTAGTTGTTTCGTTGGGTTTGGTTTTTACTCGACAACCGTCCATGTAAATTCCCCGTTAATTTTATATAGTTTTAAGATCTGAAAAATTAAAAAAAAAAACGGCACAAATGCTAATTTTTTTTTTTCATTTTTTTCACACTCTTCATATAACCATATATGGTAGCTTATGAGTTTTTTAATTTTTACTTTGTATTTTTACTTGCGGTATTATAACTGTATACTTATTAGATAACTTCTCTGATGTATGGATTATTATATTTTAGCTAAAAATAAAGTTGGTTTAAAAATTTATTGATGTTTCATTTTAATGAACATCCTGTATATATTAATAAATGTTTCAAGAATTATGAAATATAAATAACACTACATCTTTCTAGATAGCATGTAAGCATAAAAAAAAGCTTTGGCATCTTGCATATGCGAGTGGTAAGACAAGGACGTAGGACTAGATACATATCTCAGCAGATTTTTTTTTTAACTTCACGCTGTATCCCGCATATAGCAGGGTAGGCAGAGGGAACCTGAGAACCTAGTGTTAAGACACTCCGTTCTCTTTCAACAAATCCGTTTCCCACTTTCCGCGAGATTGAGGCATTTCGTGTTGAGTGGCGGAACTCAACGCCGCGCGTTGCCTTGTACCAAACCCAGAAAATGAAAATACTACATTTCCTGGAGTGGGAATCGAACCCACAACTTGTCGCTTTACAGTCGCACACTTGTGCCTCTGCGCCACGACAGGCGTTTAAATTAAGGCACTTTAAAATAGTTTCGCTAAATACTAGAAGAGACGTCTTAGATCTATTATTTCTATACAAAATCTTTAATGGTGACATTGACAGTCCACAACTTATTTATTTATTTATTTATTTATCCACCAAGGTTTGTTTACATCAGTACATACAAGTAACATATTCAGTACACAGGACTTGATCTAGGTGTAACAATCACTTATAGGCAGATACATCATGCTTAGTTAAAACAAAATAAATACCTAAATACGAATAATATAGTATAAGATAAGAATAAGAAAATAGCAAGAGTGTGACATTATAAAAAATATTTAAGATGACTGGTATTTTGTGTTTAACATTAATCGAATCTTATTGATTGAATCTACATGAATATCTAATAGGTCACTGTACTCATTAACCAACTTGCAGAGTCTAGGAACAGGGGAGTTTGAACCAAACACAAAAACAAAACAAACTTCTGCAACTGTTCAATTTGTATGTCTCGCCTCCTCTCCCTGTCTGTCGCCTGTCGTGGCGCAGAGGCACAAGCGTGCGACTGTAGACGGGACAGGTTGCGGGTTCGATTCCCACTCCAGGAAATGTAAAATTTAGTATTTTCATTTCTCGGGTTTGGTAACAACAATACAATAATATTAGTTTCTGTTGGAATATCAATTGATTTTATAGTTGGTCAACTGACTTCTTAAATTGTCAAGTTGTTTAATAGATTGTCAATTGATTATTATACAAAAACTAATCTTTTATAATTAGTATGTCTTTTGACTTTTAGTAAAAAATGGTTGCCACCACTCATACTGTGTTCTTTGTGTGTTAGAACTTACGAGTCGAAAAGCAGTCTCTTCGAGTACTCTTTCTTTTCGGCGAAATATAATTAATTTATAAAACCGAATGACCGTTTTATTTACCCTAACCTTCTACAGGTTATGGGCCCAGTTTAACGTAAACACGGTGTAAAAGTGAATCCAGTGTCACGTAAATTCAGTGTAACATATTCGATAGTGTCGCGTAGATTCAGTGTAACGTATTCGCGAATGTAACGTAGATTCAGTGTAAAGTAAATTCAGTGGACAGTCCGTTCTTTATTATCATCTGGCGATATGAGACATCTTGGAGGATGCTGCTTGTTGTCCTGAGGTGCCATGTAATCTACTCTCTGTATCGAGGACTCAACTTGCTGGGTTGACCGCTGTTCGAGCAAAACGGCATATAAGATAAATGTGGTAATTTATTAATGCAAGGTATGTGTGAATTTAGTAATTATTATTATTAAATATAATTTAGTAATAATTATTTTCAGAGAGGTAGGGCACAGCGGGGTATACCTCGCTCAAATTTGGAGCAGCCCGACTGGGGAAGGACCTCCGCCTTACAGAAAACCGCAGCTAAATAACACTGTTTTTTAACAGTGTTGTGTTCCTGCGGTGAGTAAGGTATCCAGAGCTCTAGGGGGATTTGTTGTGTTGATAGCGGGGGACCGGTGATGCGAACGACACTGTCGCCGGTCGGTGCAGGCGTGGAGTGTGGGCGCAGCGATCAGTGAGACCCAGTGAAACGGTTCGTCGCTGGCCGCCCGCGGGTCAGTAGAGTTCCCGAACCCAGGGATCACTTAATCTCCGCCCTGGGAGGCTGAACTGCCAACCCGCAAAAAATCCCTGCTGTAGCGGTCGTGCCGGAGAAGGAGACCGGAGTGGACCCGGCCGTTGCAGTTGGGGGGGACTGGGGGCCCTCTC